>SJYT01063925.1:0-59129 GCA_006410635.1 Cephalophus harveyi
ACACCTCACCCTATCACCATAAGTCCTTGGCAGGAGAGAGAAACTTTGGGAGATTAGGGTAGGAAGTGCTGCTGGAGAGAACCAGTCCAGTATCTTCCTTTTTTGGGGTGATGCCCAATAAGTCCACTGACTGTATAAGAACTGAGAACACAGAAACGCAGTGCCAAGAACACAAAGATCTCCCGAGTCCCTGCCCAGTTCTTTCTGCCACCAGCATGCTCTTCTGTCACTGTAATGACATACTTACTTCAAGTTAAATACTAGGTTCCTCTTTTCTGTACTAAACACTCCCCAGTTCACAACTGCATCCCTTGTGCTTGCTGCCCTCCTGTGCTCTTCCTCACCACCCGACGGTCAGGCTCCTGGAAGCTGGAACCCCTGAGGGCTGCCACAGCCTGGTAAGCAGACCCAGAGACTCACTCCAAGCCAAGCTGCCTCCAGGGCACTTGGAGAGCTCTGGGAAGATGACCGATGTGCGCACGACGAGGGGGAGCTCTCAGAGGATATTGGCAGCAGTTCAGTCGCCAACCAGCTGCAAAAAGCTTTAAAGGACAGTGTTGCATAAAAAATGAAAAATGTTGATTGAGGACATATTGCCCTTGATTGAATGCTTGAGGGAAACCTGCTGGCAGAAAAAAAAAAAGATATGGGAATGAAAGAGGGGAAGGGAGAAGCGTGGGCAGGGAAAAACAGGTTTGCCCATCCTGCCAGCTGTAGAGAAAGCTCTAATTGTCAGTCCACAGCAGACATCCTTGGAAGTGAAACTCTGTGTCATCTACCAGAAATTCAATCATAGGGATCAATGGGGATCTTGCCACAATTTTGCTTTGGGATAGCTCAGTGCCTTAGAATTGTCCTCAGCTCTTCTGAAAATGCCTATACAGTGGGTCCCCATCATATCCCGTCCCTGCCAACTTTGACTAAAGTCCCCAGAAGGGTGGAGCAGGAAGAGGGTGTATATTTACAGCATTCGGAGCCAGGCTTTGAGGCTTTATAATCCACGGACCTCCAAAGATGTAATTTGCTTGTATTCTCAGCGATGCTGGCAGCTATTTTATTATTTATCCCTGTGGGGGATCTGGCTCACTACCAACAAACAATGAGGCTTGCTCTCACTCTCCACGAGTTATGTGGTCAATGGTTTAAACGTGACTGTTCTGAGGACTCCCCTTTCCAAAGTACAGTCACTCATAGGTTATCGCTGCCTAGGGATTAAAGATTTCTGGGGAATGTTCTGGATTTCTTGACTGTGGGAGGCTATAGTGTGATCTGAGTGAGAAATAATTTTTGTGTAAGATGACTCATACCCACCATCCAGCACAATTGTACACCTCACTAGAATTCCTGGCTATAGACTTGGTGACTGACCTCATGTCTATAGAATCACGGAATATAAGCATAAGAAGCAACTTGGACCATCAGCCACAACACAAATCAAAATGATGTTGATCCCTTAGCCCCAGGCAGGCACTGAGGGGAGGGAATGCATATTAAGGATCCTAAGGAACTATTCCATCACCAGGAGGTAGAGGAGGAATTTTCCAGCTTTGTGGATAGAGAGGCACAACATCCATTTACAAAGATTCCATTGCTTGATCTTGAAGGCTGGATTTTGAAAAGTCATCCTAGAAAATGCTGTGTCCTCTCATTGCTGATGAGAGGAAAAAGGGACAGATACAATGGCTCTCAACTGTCAGAAAGTGGGTTTGTTGTTATTCCCCATCACGGCAGTATTTTAGTCATCAATTCAGTTGATATTAAAAATACTCAATATAAGGCTTCACCTTTCCAAAGTCTTATGGAGTAGCTGTGCAGCACTGTTAATTAGAAATGTGGGGGGAATGGAATTGTGTGACCCTGTGTCAGTGACACTGAGAAATGATACAAGTAACCCTTCATGATACATCCCTTCATTGTCCTCTATGGGAACAGTGAACCAGATAAAGTCAGTAATAAGCATTTGCTTATTATTGCTGTTATACAACAACTTTGGGCTTCCCTGGTGGCTCAGATGGTAAAGAAGCTGCCTGCAATGTGGGAGCTCCCATTCGATTCCTGGGTTGGTAAGATCTCCTGGAGAAGGGATAGACTACGCACACCAGTATTCATGAGCTTCCCTGGTGGCTCAGACAGTAAAGAATCTGCCTGCAATGCAAGAGACCTGGATTCAATTCCTGGGTTGGGAAGATCCCCCAGAGGAGGATGGGGCAACCCACTCCAGTATTCTTGCCTGGAGAGTCCCCATGGACAAAGGAACCTGGTGGGCTGAAGTGCACAGGGTCACAAAGAGTCAGACTCAACTGAGTGACTAAGTGCATACAACAACTTCACAAACAATACAACTTTTCTTAGGAGATATTACTAGGTCAGAATCTTTTGACTTATCAAACTTACTTTTAGGAATGTAAAATGTAGATGGCCGTTAGACTTAGCGAAAATTATGTTCAACACAATCTTTGTCATCACAAGAAAATTTTCTAAACAATCAGTTTTAGTAATAAAAGTACAGTTTAAGTTTGATCAACTATATAGTACAACACCATACAGATGTAAAAATGTGATGTTGTAGAAGATAATTTATCCATATAAAAAGAGTTTAAAATATTTGGTGAAAAAGTCAAATAAATTTCTAAATTGTATGTTAAGTATGACTTCCCTGGTGGCTCAGACGGTAAAGCGTCTGTCTACAATGCAGGAGACCCAGGTTCGATCCCTGGGTTGGGAAGATCCCCTGGAGAAGGAAATGGCAAACCACTCCAGGACTATTGCCTGGAAAATCCCATGGATGGAGGAGCCTGGTCGGCTATAGTCCATGGGGTCGCAAAGAGTCGGACACGACTGAGCGACTTCACTTTCACTTTCACTATTTTAGGTTGTTACTGTTGTTCAGTCACCAAATAGTGTCTAATTCTTTGTGACCCCATGAACTGCAACATGCCAGAGGACAGACGACTCCACTGCCTCCCAGAGTCTACTCAAATTCATGTCTGTTGAGTCGGTGGTGCTACCCATTCATCTCATCCTCTGCTGCCCTATTTCAGGTAGCTAAGATATAACATGCAGAAATATTCTGGAAGTCTGAAAAATAATTAACACACTAACAGCAATTTTTTTTTTAAAGGCAAGAGATGGTTTATCTTATCTTCATTTAAATTTTGAAATTATTCCAAAATGAACACATATTACTCTTGTAATAAAAAGTAATGTGAGAAATTTTAATAAAGAAGAAGTCCTTCATAAGTTAAATGTAATTTGTTAAAGAGAATGCATGCAGCTTCAGCCACCAGGCCCTGTCCTTGAGAGGGGAGGGGATGACCCAGAGGACAGGAGAACATCCCACTGTCCAAGGACTCATGGCTCTGGGTCACCGACTAGGGACTGTAGATGCAAAGAGTGAGGAGCATCTGTTTTCTTAAGGTGGCCTTGTGGGAGCAACATCTCTCACATCTCTGAGCCCTGTTGCCTTTTACCATTTGTTTAACAGTTACAGAATATATCCAGGCAAAAATTCACCACCTGTGCTCTCTACAGTGACAAAAACAGTTCTAGGTAGGGCCCATCATCTTCCCAACAATTCACCGAGGTCTATCCAGTACACCAGAGCATGAGGACTTGAAAGCCTTCTGCCTGGACCACCCTTCCTCCTCCTTGCATCCAGTAGTTACTCCCTGTATCTCTCATAGAATCTCTCATAGAGCCCTCAGATCAAATGTCTCTTTTTAGAGAAGTCTTTTCTGACCATTCTGTCTAAAATAGCTGCCACCCACCCCAATCACAATGTCATTCTCCACTTCTGCTTTGATTTTACGCATAACATTCATCATCACCTGTACGTAATATAGACAGTGTGTGTGTGCCTGTGTGTGAAGGCTCTGAGCACTTTGCATTTGCTCTAGCTCAGGTGTCTACAACATGTTGCTGTTTGATAGGCACCTACATCAATTTTGGGTGAATTAATGAATAATTCTGATGTGCTAGGAGAAGGCAATGGCACCCCACTCCAGTATTCTTGCCTGGCAAATCCCATGGACGGAGGAGCTTGGAAGGCTGCAGTCCATGGGGTCGCTGAGGGTCGAACATGACTGAGCGACTTCACTTTCACTTTTCACTTTCATGCATTGGAGAAGGAAATGGCAACCCACTCCAGTGTTCTTGCCTGGAGAATCCCAGGGACGGGGGAGCCTGGTGGGCTGCTGTCTATGGGGTTGCACAGAGTCAGACACGACTGAAGTGACTTGGCAGCAGCAGCGGGGAAAGTGAAATAGACATCCTAACACCAAGATTAGTTTTAGGCTCATATCTGTGGTGTTGAGAGAGGCCCAGAGAGAAGAAAACCAGGAGAATTCAAACTCTGTCCCTGAAGAAGATGAAACCACTTTTGACTTCATTAATGTATTGACCGGGTAGCATAGAGCCCTGTGTTCACTAAGCTAGTGTTGTAAGTACAATTCCTGTTTGGCACAGTTGCACTTAAGGTCTGGATCCATTTGGCACAGTGTAGACACAGGGTCTCTGTATTTGTGTGTGGAGCTCAGGGAGCTGCAATTGCCATCACTGCCTAAATGAATGCCACACCACTTCTCCCGGATCATTGCTGGGATGTTTGCCAGTAAGCTTTGAGTGATAAATGTGAAAATGTGGGAGACTTTGAATGGTCAACAAAAGCCATCAATACAGCCATCAAAATAATTTAAATTCATCTTTCATTGGGTCAGAGTTATCATCTTCATACAGGGGGCTGGGGAAGATATGGGATAATTGATTTCAGCTGCCCAACAGCCTGGATTTGATAAGACTCTTTCCAACCTTGAATCTTCATCTCACCAAATATCCTGTATTATGCTGTAGACCTTCCAAATCATGTGGATCTTCTCCATGTTGAATTTGAGCCACACAGTTTGCAACAAGTAACTCATAAGGCACTCTCCCCAGAGAAAATGGTCTGTTTGATTTATTATGTGACTTTAAGTAGTATGACTGTTTAGAGAATCTGCAGACTTCACAGCCAAAACTATTTCCTTTGGAAAAACATTATTTAGGGTAAGATCCTTGAGAGCAGAGATTGTTTCATTATTCTCTGCATCCACTGGATGTAGCAAAATGCTTGCAACATAGGACTCCTTTCAAAAGTATTGGCTGCTCTGTTAAATGACTGAATGACATGAGGTTTGTTTCTAAATCTGCAGGGTTGTGATGCTACTCAGGTTCCCAGGGAAGGTCAAGACACTTTCTGATACTTCAGATTTCATTTTAATGTCTCTTGAAATTGTTCTATTTGTATAACCTACAGGCCATGTGTAACACTGAATGATCTCCTGGAATGCAGTCTGATAACCAGGTTCTGAAAGTGATGATTTTCAATGCAGCCCAAGGCTGACGGACTGAACAAGGAAAGGCAGAGGGTGAAAAGTGCCCTCTGAGACTCCAGTCCAGCCAGGAGAAATAACACATTCATGCCACAGCTCTGCTATGAATATTCCAATCCAGCTTCAGATATTGCACTTGAGATGAGGTATCAGGGGCCAGAATGCAGCAAAGTAATACAGCACAAAAAAGAAACGGAGAAACAAAGAGACCAGAGGCTGGTCTCTTCCAGGAATAAGCAAGTATCTATCCAGAGGCAGACTTTTGTACTGAAACTGAGCTCACATCTCCCACTCATTGAGTGATATGGCCTTTGGCAATGGCACTTAGCCTCAGTCTCCACCTAGGCAGCACAGTTGTGAAGAAGATCAAGTGAATTAATAACTATGAATGGGCTTTATGCTGTCATGCACTCTCCAGATGTCAGTTATTAGGCTCTCAGTATGCAAAAAGAGAGACTGTATTGAATAAAGCAGACCATGTTCACCAACATAATCAAAACTGGCATTTTCAATACTTCCTGCGTTAGGCATACAGAGATAAAACCAGTGGTGTGTTGGAACTGGTCCCCATGACTTCTGAGAAATGATTGCACACATCATTGTCAAGTCTCAATGTGGCTGGTCTGAAATCAGCCTGGGTGGTAGTTTGTATCTACCTTATCAAATTTGGCAAGAACTACAAATCGAGGACTTTATCCCCATTTGAGAGACAGTTATTAAAATTTTACCACCACACAATTGTGTGTTGTGATAAAATGTGAATTTTTTCACAGTTAACGTTGCTTTTCTTTTTCTTATGTATAGTACAAGTAATATTTTTCTATTGGCTTTGCACTAGCCCTTTCAGACGCCAGCATTCCCATGGATTAACAAAATAATCAGCATTCACCAGAGGAGGGAGAAAAATATAAGCTCTAAATCTGAAGCCTCTGTCCACCTTGCTCAGATGAATTTAAATTCCAAGGTCTATATATTCTTCGATTCCATATGGTACCATGAGGTCTCGGTAAATATCACTCGACGACTCTGATTTAGTAACAGTAACACACACACATTTATATATATATATTCAAGTCATCTGCCATCTGCTGGACTTTGTAAATGAGTCAGAAGCCCCAGTCAATGCAACAGCATTCATGCATACTAACCTCCAACCTTATGGAGATGGTTTGATTCAATAGTTTCTCCCTGACTGTTAAAAAACTATTAACATATTTATATTCTTAAAAGTGTCACTAACCTATAAGTTAATGGAAAGATCACATATTCTGTCTGCTGGCTCCCACTCAAAGATGAGTTCCACTGCAGAATAAATTTATGTATCTCCTAAGAATATGGGGGTGGGAAGGGTTAGCCTTGCTCTTCATTCATCTTGCCCTACATATTCCCTAACTCTATCATGAACTTGACTCACGTTTCAAGATTCGGTACCCAAAACAGCAATATTCTCTTCAACCGAGGTCCTGAGAATGAGTCATATAAGACTGTGCCCCAAGTATGGAAGCTTGATTTTTCACCATGAGGAAGATTTGCTTTGGGAAACAGGCATTAAAGAGCAAAACGGGACTGTGAAGACATTACTAGAGTTTTGGGTGATTTCTGACCTGCACACTTTCTGCCAGGGCAGCCCAGGGGCTTTTTTTTTTTTTTTTTTTCTTCTCAATTTTGAATAGCCTAATGTTTAAAGGATCATTTTGTCCTTCCACCCCCTGCTCCCCAATCGAAACAACAAAAGAAGGAATTTAACCTCATATCCTCGCTCTGAAATTAGCTCTATTGTCAAAAGATGACAGCTGTATCCTGATTTCAAGAATTTCATGTTGGAATAAAACAGCGTTTTTGAAACCATTGTGTTACTTCAAACAGATCTGTAATGGTCCCTCGGCAAACCATTTGCAGAAGACGTGGGTAAGTAAGATAAAAAGACACCATTTCTAAAGAGTTGCTTTTATGGTCTAGGTCAGAGTGCTCTCTCCACGTTGCTCATTCCCAGTCGAATTCCCTAATAGTCTATCTCCTCCGCGAACAGATGCCCGGCCTCATGTCGGAACCAGATCGCGCCACCGCTGAGATGCTATCCAGCTCCTTCTTACTGAGCCGTTTCCCTAGCAGATGGTGCGATGCTGCAGGCATACTCCTTCCTGTTAATTACCAGCCTTCGCTACAGATGGAAATGTCAGTCAGCCTCACAGGTCCTGGTTCCTGCCATTGCCTCAGTCCATAGCCCCTCTACCTAGGCAAGACGCTGCCAACACACACCATGTGTTTTGTGACTGCTGACTAGGCAGGCAACAAAAAACAACTTACTTCATGAATATTCATGGCGGAATGTTTAAAGTTCTGTTCATCTGCGATGCTTATAGATCTGCTTAAAGGGGGTTGCACCTTCCTAAGAACACTCTGCCCCTTGTTTATCTACACTGAAGAGATGTGAGTTACCAAAGTGAGTTGCCATGGCAACAGAGAGAGGACCATTAAATGTCGGCCATTTGGAGCCTTCTGTGGGCACATCAATTTCTGACTAACGCTCTTCCCATACCTTTAAGTGTCACTTAATTATTCTTGTCCTGCCATAACAGACCAATAGTCACCAGGCTGAACTGATTAGCTAATAACAGCAGGTTTTTATTAAACCCTGATTATCTCATCTGCACATACATACCCCAAAATGAATTCCTTGTTCCTTCCTGGTGTATAAACATACTAAATGCAGATAAACGAATTTCAGCAGTCATTCTTTGTTCCTTAAGTCAAATTCTTTTACCCTCTGTGGACAACCCTTTGGGGATCAAAAATGGGTATCTTTACAGGTTTATGCAAGAAAGTTAGGGCTCAGGTTTTGAGAGTAGTGAAAGAGAGGGGAAACCTGAATCAGGCATTTTACTGAAGGTGATTCAGACAAGACTTTCTCAACTGGTACATTCTCCAGGATGCTGTGTTTAAAGGTAAGGTGATGGAGAATGTCACAGCCACTCAGCACCATGTCTTCCCAGCAGGCCTTCCTGTCTCTATGATTTAACGCAGAGAAAAAATAATAAGTATCCCAAACACAGGCAAAAAGCTTCAAGTGAAGGTCATTTTCCTTGGGACAAAGTCTCTCAGCACACTGGGAGAGGCAGCTTTCATGAGTTCTGAAAGATTTATTTTTTAAATAATGAGAATTGTCTTTCCTTAGGTATTTCTTGCTGTGGAATGAGGTACCACCCTATGTGATTTCTAGTGGGGAAGAGAGTGGTCAGAGAGAGTATGGGAGGTGTGAGAATTCCAGAGCTGGAGAACTGTACATAGTAGGGCAAGCTGGGAGACACTCTTTGGGCATCCCCATAATTATGAAGCTTAGGTCTTCTTTCTAGATTCCCTTTTAAGAGGAAAATTTGATCTGTATGCTTTTCATGTTTAGAAGGGAAAGAAAGCATGTTTAGGTATTTTACAAGCAAAACAGAGATAAGCTTATTCTGAATGGGGCAGCTGGAAAACAAAACAAAACAAAACTATGCTACATATATTTTCAAGGTGGTGCTAGTGGTAATGAACCCACCTGCTGATGCAGGAGACATAGGTTCAATCCTGGGTTGGGAAGATCCCCTGAAGGAGGGCATGACAACCCACTTCAGTATTCTTGCCTGGAGAATCCCATGAACCGAAGAGCTGGACCGCCTACAGTCCATGGGGTCACAAAGAGTGGGATGTGACTGAACACACACACACACACACACACATCTCATGAGGTTCTAGGAGAAGCTGCTCCAGAGTTGGTATGAAGATGATATCAGGAGAGTAGCCAGAACCCTCCATCCCCTGGTTCAATATTCACGACTGTGTCTCTCAGTGAATACATGAATACATGCAATGGTGGTGCATATAAGTGCTTAACAGGCTCACTGAAAAAATAATGATGTTGAAAGATGTATATACATTATACATAATTTCATTATAAATCTTATTCACAGAAAGGATGTGTATCACATCATGTACAAATAATAATACAGCATGTAACACTCTTTATTATAGACTCTATACAAGCTCTCTATAAACTGATTCTTACATAATGTTATCATTTATTTTTGCCAACTCATATCTGTAGCCAATCTGTGATTTCAATTCAACCATGATTTGAAAACTCAATTGTATTTCTTTTCTGATAGCTCTATTCCTATTAAATTTATTATCATTACATCTGAAAGATGATCTATTGTTAAACACTTTTCTCACTCTCACACACACTATATTCATTAAGCTGAAACCTCTTTCAGCTTCATCAGTATGAATGTCAGAATTTCACCCATTGTTCAGTAGCGTGAGTGGCTTATTTGCTTAACTGAATAACAGTATTTAAATACTAAAGAATATTTCTTCAATTCTTTTGTGCCATTCACAAGGTAGTGACTACCTTCACAACACATGTTTAACTGTATGAAGTATTATTAATATTTTCTCCATCACTATCTCAAGCCTAGTCAGTCACCAAAACAATAAATCAAGCTTTTATTTGTAGTGTTTGCCAATTTCTGTAGTATAAATACTCCAGCCATGGGAAATATCAAGCTACTGACATGATGTCATTGAATGTGAATCTGGGAAAAGATATGGAGTAGAACATTTGGCTTTTAATAGTGGCCACACTTAACAGCCAACTTACAAAATTCCTGAAAATTCAGTGTAGACTCTTGAAGGCTAGCGTGAGTCAGCCCGAATAGCAACTTCATAGTCTTATCTTTATGCGTTTTTTTACCTCTCACCTCTTTCACAGGAATAAAGTCATATTCCAAATACACGTGTCCCACATTTGTGAAGTTACATAAATTTGCAAAGTCCTAGTTAGGAGGAGCTTAATAAATTGTTGAATAAATTGAATTGAATGGATGCACAGTTAATGAAGCTCGTTGAAAAGATGAAATGCAAACACATGGAAAGTTTAATGACATTTGGCTGGCTTTCGCTTTGTGCCAAGAGAGCTTTCCTAGGAAAATAAAACTTCAGAGGGGAGGAGGACCTTTCCATATAGTGGAGTCTGGTCAGAGCAGGTCAGGGACTTGACTTGAGCTTAGAAGATGGTTAGGACTTGGTTAGATGGAGATGAAAAAAAGGAAATTTCAGTAATTAATCCAAGGAGTGCTTCTTAAGTGATTGCTAGTCACTGTGTGCATCATATTGCATACTATTAACAATTCTCAAAAGACATCACACAATTCTAGAGAATGTTCATCATCTATGCAATTGGAAGGACTCAAAACTCAAAAACTGGTTAAATTATTTAAGTACTAAGTTTACAAGCAATGTATTTAAAAGAAAAGGAAAAAAAATTAGTTTTCTTTAAACAACAATATCTTTTCAGCTTCTCTAGGAAGTAACAGCAATGCAATCTCATCAGTAAACCAAAATTTTCTCATGAAACTCTGCAGATAAATGAAAACTCTGAATTTGGTCTTCTCAGAAGAGAGATGGAGCATGTGTGAAATGACAGGTCAAAATGATAAAAGCTTTGGCTACAATTAGTCTTCATTTGCAGACTGGGACTTCGAGAATTATCTCCTTTACCAGCGTCTATCCTGAACGAGGGGGTTCAACTCCGGTTCCAGGGGCAGCCTAAAGGAAATCAGCCCTGAATATTCATTGGAAGGACTGATGCTGAAACTGAAACTCCAATATTTTGGCTACCTGATGCAAAGAGCTGACTCATTAGGAAAGACCCTAATGCTGGTAAAAACTGAAGAGTGGAGGAGAAGGAGATGAAAGAGGACGAGATGGTTGGATGGCATCACCAACTTGATGGACATGAGTTTCAGCAAACTCCAGGAGATAGTGAAGGACAGGGAAGCCTGGCGTGCCGCACCCCATGGGGTAGCAAAGAGTGGACATGACTGAGCCACTGAAAAACAGCAACCAGGGGCATGTGCGGGGGAATGTTAGCCCTTCTGTTTCTGACAATGGGAAGGAAGAATGACAGACAGATCTCTAGGGGAGGGGGCGGGAAGTGTACACTTTTGCCATTAAAAGAGAAAGAAGGCCTATAATTTTAAATGGAGAAATATCTAAACCTTGAACATATGGAAACTCCAAATAGTTCATAGAAAAGTAAATATTGGAAAAATGAGCAAAATAATAAAAATGGAACCTTGTTTGATCTTGTCAGCAATGTAAAATCATAAGATGTATTTTAAAAATGAGCACAGACCATAGAAGTTATTATGTTGTTGCCTCTTCAGACACAACGAGATCGATGTGCTCACACTGCTATGAGTTGTTGTTAATTTGCTTCTAGAAATCAACCTGACATCACTATGTAGAACTGTAAACACATGCATACTTTTAGCCAGCATTTCCAGATCCTGAAGAAAGAATCACAAGTATAACGTAAGAATTGTTATTTTTTGAAGAAAATAAATCCCTAAATTTCTATAAGATAAATGGTTAAGCATATTATGGTCCATATATCTATCTGTCTCAAGCATTTTTTTTTTAAAGTGTCAGTCACTCAGTCATGTCTGACTTTTTATGACCCATGGACTATAGCCTGCCTGGGTCCTCTGTCCATGAAATTCTCCAGGCAAGAATACTGGAGTGCATTGCCATTTTCTTCTCCAGAGTCAAACCCAAGTCTCCTGCACTGCAGAATTTTTCTGTCTGAGCCACCAGGGAAGCCCATCCATCTATCCATCTATCTATCTACCTATGTATCTATCTATGTGTCTATCTATCTATCAGCTTATTTATCTAATTAGTTACCTAATTATCTAGAAAAATCATCACAGGAAGAAAATATAACAAAATGTTGAGAGTGGCTATTACTAAGTAACACATGAAGGGTGATCCAGGGACTCTGCTTACGTTTTTTAAATTTTCAACATTAAGCAAATCCATTGTTTCATCCAACAGAAATCAAATTTAGTTTAGAAAAGATACACACTTCTTTTCAGGAGAATAATGTTTGAATCCAAATAGACCTAGAATTAAAAGAATTTCTCTGTGCAATATAATTTAAAAATCATTTGCTCTTAGGTCTAATATTCCAGTCTTCCCTGGTGGCTCAGATGGTAAAGAATCTGCCTGCAATGCAAGAGACCCAGTTTCGATCCTTGGGGTGGGAAGATTCCCCTGGAGAAGGGAATGGCAACCCACTCCAGTATTCTTGCCTGGAGAATCCCATGGACAGAAGACCCAGGCAGGCTACAGTCCATGGGGTCGTGAAGAGTCAGACACAACTGAGAAACTGACACTTTCACTTATATTTTATGTGTTTTTAAAGGGGGTAATAATCAGATACTTACATGGTTACCATGAGGATGACACAGTGCTTGACATAGGTATGGCAGGTGTTCAGCTTGTGCTAATTTCCTTCCTCCAAATCAAGACACTTCTGAATGGTGCTATCTAATGAAGTAAAAAACCAGAATAAGATCTTTTTCAGTCTCACTAGTTCTATCGAACAGTGTCCTCCACATTCTTTCAACCGAGAGAGGGCCAAGCCCAGGGAACGCTAATAAGCCTCCTGAGCGCAAGCCCCGCTGGGCGAGCCTTTGGTGCTGTCCCGCGCATCTGCCAGGTTGGATCCTGCTCCCGAGTTTGCCAGAAATCCGATCCTTCAGTTCAGACTGCCTGCTCAAGACACGTGGGCCAGCCTGAAAGCAGAAAGACAAAATTTCGGACAGCCATTCCCCAAACCGTAACCCCAACAGATGTCCGTGTGGGGGACCTGGACCTCTTACAGGAAAGGAAGAGCAGCTTGTTTAAAGGCATCACAGTTCCTCTGCCCGAAAATGAGGCAGGAACTGGAGACGTGTCTCTGAGACAGAAAGCAGAGTCAGAAGGCAGCAAAGAGTCGGCGTGCGTTTGAAAGCGGCAAAGGAGTGAAATCTGCTCCTGGCCATCGCAGGAGGCTGACGCAATCCTGGCTCACTCTGGGGACGGCTCCGGAGGCCACGTGGCTCCTAATGTGGCCAGGCCCCGCTGCAGCCCAGAAGACCAAGGGCGAGGCCAGATTCCACCCGAGGACAGAACCAGCTTTAGCAGCTGGTGGGTGACTTAGCTTCAGGCCCAGCAGGTGGAGGGACATTTGAATCTTTCCCTTATCGATAGACAAAGAAGAGAGCATCTTAGGGAACAGAGCTACCAGCAGCTCTACTTTTTTTTTCCTTTTAGTTTCTTCTTGCAGACTCCTTTGGGGCACAAGCAGAAAGGGAGGGTAGAACAGACAGGCCTTGGAGTCTGAAGAATACGGATTCGTGACACATCAGAGTGTGCAAAGCTGGTCAGGAGTCTGCAAGTTTTCCAAGCAGAATTCCACTTTTGTCAAAGGAGAGCTTACAAGGTGATGTCCAAGCAGAATTCCACTTTTGTCAAAGGAGAGCTTACAAGGTGATGTCAGCTCTTGAGAGCAGAGCACAGCTTTGCATCACCACCTCTTTTAAAAAGACTGGACCCCTAATATTTGCACAGAAAATATTATTGACCTGCTTCTGCTTCTAAGATTTTACCTCGATGTAGAGCGGACTGTCTTCATAATCTTCTGTCCCCGGAAGGTGCCCTAGGAGAGACTGCAGCCTTATCCTGAAAGCATGGCAGAAGAGGTTCCTGAATTGAGCAGAAACCTGCCCCCCAAACCGTGAAATTCAGGGAAAGCCAACGCCCGGCCTTCTGAGCACTGTCCTGCCACCTGGTGGCTAGATCACTAAATTGCAAGGGCAGTCTTCTGTGCTCAGGGAGCCTGTTAAGTGAATTTGCAAAACCATCCTGAGGTGAAGCCATTTAGACAAATGTCAGAGAGATGCGAGCATTTCAGAAGGATGAGTAGGGGAAAAAAAATAAGCATATGTTGTGAGAAAAAATAGCTTCCCTGATGAGAAAGAGGCCAAATCAGTTGTGAGTGGGCAGGCAGGGAACAGAGGAAGCAAGCGTAGCACCCGGGATGTGGGCAAGAGACCACACGGCCTGGCGAGTGGCTTATTCCAGGAAGAGCTACCTCGCCGCCAGGCTGAGGTCAGCAGTTCCTACGCAGCCCTGAGAGAGGGGGTCTGGTGCCGTTCTGATCTCCTCTTTCCCTGGTATTTTAGGCCCATATTTTAAAGCCTTTCCAAGATGGCAGAAAAGTCCTTTGCTTTCTTGCTCATCAGCAAGCCCCATCTCCATTTTTGTTTTCTTCCTCCCGCTTGTGTTTACTTCATTCCTGCTTCTTTCTTTATTCAACAGGCATTACCCACCTTCTTGGTGGTGGTGATTTTTCAGTGGGTGTGTGGTATACACAGATAGCGTGGGGAACACAGAGAAAATGGAGGAGGGGAGAAAAATAAGCTGACAGAGCCCAGAGAAACACCTGCAACAACAGGACCAGCCCTGGCGCTTGGGAGAGAACAGAGGCGGGACCCCACCCTGGAGGAGGGGGGCTCCGAGAGGATGGTGGGTACAGAAACCGTCCGTGTGACACCCAAGGACGCGTAAGAGTCCCCAGGATGGGTGTCAGTGGGGACACATCAAACAGAAGGAAAGGTGGATAAAAGGGGATTAAAAAGGAAAGACATGCCCATGGAGGGGCTTCCCAGATGGCACTAGCAGTAAAGAACCTGCCTGCCAATGCAGGAGACTTAAGAGACACAGGTTCAGTCCCTTGGTCTGGAACGTCCCTGGATGAGAGCGTGGCAACCCACTCCAGTATTCTTACCTGGAGGCTCCCATGGACAGAGGAGCCTGGTGGGCTACAGTCCATAGGGTCACAAAGAGTCAGACACGACTGAACGGCTGAGCATGCATGCCTATGGAGGTGTAAGAGGGACTCCTCCCTGGGGAGAGCGAGCCAGAGACACGATTAGTAGGCTTGCAAAGATCAAACCATGAAGCTAGGATGGTGTCTTTCATTTACCGTAGTAATCAGGAATCCTGCTTGAGAATCTGAGCAGGGAGGAGGGGCCACCTGACAGATACAGATGAACTTTCTGGAAAGATTACCTGCCTTGTAGCCAGGAAGAAACAGTTCTGGTGGCCCAGGGCTGCTCGGGGCAAGGAGGCCTTTAGAAGCAGTTAAGCCACTGAGGGCCAGTGTGGATGAAGCCAGGTTTCAAGAGCTGTTTGGGAAGCAGGACTGAGTGACCTCGCCTCTCACTGTCCATACAGGGGCTCAGTTTGGCTCCTGGGTTTGGTTTACCAGGTGGCCATTTTGGCATTCTTAGACTGGAAATATAGAATGGGAACCACTTTGGGGAGATGGTTGCGTGTGGCTTGCACTTTTGGAGTGTGCAGTCACTACATCTTTAGGCACGTGGGTGCCAAGACCAGGGCCAGGAGCTGGAGATTGTCTCCCTCCTCCTCCTCCTTCTTCTTCTCCTTCTTCTCATTTATAACCTGTTTTCGCTCTTTCCTTACTTTGTTCTTTAAAGAGACACTTATAGGACTCAGAGTCCAGAAAATAAAGTTTATGGGGGGAGGGCATTGAATTGGTGCTTTAAGATGTCCACCAGAGGCCTGCTCTAAAAATGCCTAAATGGTCAGGAAAATGTGCTGAACCATTTGGCCATTTCCAGAAACTTATTTTACCTATATAGAAGCCTGGGTGTCAGCCAAAACAGGTGGGAAAGTGGTAAGAAAACAGTTTTTCATGAAGTCAAGAGAGGTTCTGGCCTTGACCCCTGGAAGAATGTATGGAGAACTTTTTTTAAATGTGTGTACAGGACTTAAATTTTGATCCTAGCTGAATTTAGGGACTGTACCATTTTTCAAACCAATCAAGGGTTGATGGCCAGAGAAATCTTTTACTTAGAGACTCTGACTGCTCCAACTGGTTAAAGAGGAGAGACTTCTCAATCCATTGATAGAATGATCCGGCTCTTCCAACTTATGTCCTATTAAAAGTCCTAACTATGGCCCATGGACATCTCAAGATAAAGATTCAGGATAGATCCCAATACTACTGACGGCTAACCAATGAATCCCGGCTGAATGAGCAGCATCACCAGCATGGCCCCACTGACCCCTTGTCACTCCCCTCATCTCCACATTGCCTTCTCAAAATGAGTGTAGTGGCAGAAAGTGAAGAGGAACCAAAAAGCCTCTTGATGAAAGTGAAAGAGGAGAGTGAAAAAGTTGGCTTAAAGCTCAACATTCAGAAAACTAAGATCATGGCATCAGGTCCCATCACTTCATGGGAAATAGATGGGGAAACAGTGGAAACACTGTCAGGCTTTTTTAGGGGGTCTCCAGAAGCACTGCAGATGGTGATTGCAGCCATGGAATTAAAAGATGCTTGCTCCTTGGAAGGAAAGTTATGACCAATCTAGATAGCATATTCAAAAGCAGAGATATTACTTTGCCAACTAAGGTCCATCTAGTCAAGGCTATGTTTTTTCCAGTGGTCATGTATGGATGTGAGAGTTGGACTGTGAAGAAAGCTGAGCACTGAAGAACTGATGGTTTTGAACTGTGGTGTTGGAGAAGACTCTTGAGAGTCCCTTGGACTGCAAGGAGATGCAACCAGTCCATTCTGAAGGAGATCAGCCCTGGGTGTTCTTTGGAAGGAATGATTTTAAAGCTGAAACTCCAATACTCTGGCCACCTCATGGAAAGAGTTGACTGATTGGAAAAGATTCTGATGCTGGGAGGGATTGGGGGCAGGGGGAGAAGGGGATGACAGAGGATGAGATGGCTAGATGGCATCACCGACTTGATGGACGTGAGTCTGAGTGAACTCAGGGAGTTGGTGATGGACAGGGAGGCCTGGCGTGCTGCAATTCATGGGGTCACAAAGAGTCGGACATGACTGAGCAACTGAACTGAGCTGAAGCCTTCCTACCTCAAGCAAATGATAGAATGGATAGAACATGTCCTTTCAACGTCATCTAAACCACCAAATTCAAACAGAAAGGAAAGCCCCGCAAGTCTTTGAAAATGGCAGAAACGTGGTGTCCACGGTGGGAGCAAAGATGCTTGGATCCTGCTGGATGTTCTGAACTTGCATGGCATCAGAGAAAAATATTCCAAACCCTGGGGTCAAAGGCACGATGTTCAAATCCCATCTCTACCTTTCCCGTGTTACTTATTCTTTCTGTTTTCTGATTTTCTCCATAGTCAAATGGGAATAAAAGTACCTACTTGTACTAGTCAGGATTCTCCAGAGAAACAGAATCAGCAAGATATATTTGTAAGTATATATAATGAGGTGTTAGTCGCTTAGTCGTGTCCATCTCTTTGCGACCCTGTGAACTGTAGCCTTCCAGGCTCCTCTGTCCATGGAATTCTCCAGGCGAGAATACTGGAGTACGTTGCCATTCCTTTTGCCAGGGGACAGGCATTGAACCCAGGCCTCCTGCATTGCAGGCAGATGCTTTACCATCTGAGCCACCAGGGAAGCCCAGGTATACATAGGAGGAGATTTATTGTAGGGATTCTCCCACGGTGTAAGGGAGGCTGAGAAGTCCCTAGGTCTACCTTCTGCAAGTTAGAGAACCAATTGAGCCAGTGGTGTAATTCAAGCCCTAAGACTGAGAACTGGGGAGTCTGGGATATAGTCCAGGTCAAGGATGGATGTCTCAGCTCAGACAGAGAGATAGAGATTCACCCTTCATCTGCCTTTTTGTTCTAGTCAAGCCCTCAAGTTATGGATGATGTTTAATATTCAGTTCAGTTCAGTTGCTCAGTAGTGTCTGACTCTGTGACCCCATGAATGACAGCACGCCAGGCCTCCCTGTCCATCACCAACTCCCTGAGTTCACTCAGACTCACGTCCATCGAGTCCGTGATGCCATCTAGCCATCTCATCCTCTGTTGTCCCCTTCTCCTCCTGCCCCCAATCCCTCCCAGCATCAGAGTCTTTTCCAGTCAGTAAACTCTTTCCATGAGGTGTCCAAAGTACTGGAGTTTCACCTTTAGCATCATTCCTTCCAAAGAAATCTCAGGGCTGATCTCCTTTTGAATGGACTGGTTGGATCTCCTTGCAGTCCAAGGGACTCTCAAGAATCTTCTCCAACACCACAGTTCAAAAGCATCAGTTCTTCAGTGCTCATCTTTCTTCACAGTCCAACTCTCACATCCATACACGTGGAAAAACCATAGCTTTGACTAGATGGACCTTTGTTGGCAAAGTAATGTCTCCGCTTTTTAATATGCCATCTAGATTGGTCATAACTTTCCTTCAAAGGAACAAGCATCTTTTAATTCTATAGCTGCAGTCACCATCTGCAGATTTTGGAGCCCCCCAAAATAAAGTCTGACACTGTTTCCATTGTTTCTCCATCTATTTCCCATGAAGTGAAGGGACCAGATGCTATGATCTTAGTTTTCTGAATGTTGAGCTTTAAGCTAACTTTTTCACTCTCCTCTTTCACTTTCTTCAACAGGCTTTTTAGTTCCTCTTCACTTTCTGCCATAAGGGTGGTATCAGCTGCATATCTGAGGTTATTGATATTTCTCCCAGCAGTCTTTATTCCAGCTTGTGCTTCTTCCAGCCCAGCATTTCTCATGATGTACTCTGCATAGAAGTTAAATAAGCAGGGTGACAATATACAACCTTGACGTATTCTTTTTCTATTTGAAACCAGTCTGTTGTTCCATGTCCAGTTCTAACTGTTGCTTCCTGACCTGCATACAGGTTTCTCAAGAAGCAGGTCAGGTGGTCTGATATTCCCATCTCTTTCAGAATTTTCCACAGTTTATTGTGATCCACACAGTCACAGAGTTGGACACGACTGAAGCGACTTAGCAGCAGCAGCAGCACACAGTCAAAGGCTTTGGCATAGTCAATAAAGCAGAAATAGATGTTTTTCTGGAACTCTCTTGCTTTTTCCATGATCCAGCAGATGTTTAATATTGATGAGATTCAAATGCTAATTTCTTTCCTGGACCCCCTTACAAAGATACCCAGAAACAATGTTTCACCAGTTATATGGGCATCTCCTAGCCCAGTCTAGTTGACACATAAAAGTAACCATCACACCTCCTTACATGAGAATTAAGTGAGATGATAATCACTGAAAGAATCTTTTTTTTTTTTGCTAAGTTGCTTCAGTTGCATCCAACTCTTTGCAACCCCATGGATAGTAGCTCAGCAGGCTCCTCTGTTCATGGGGATTCTTCAGGCAAGAACACTGGAGTGGGTTGCCATTTCCTTCTCTAGGGAATCTTCCCAACCCAGGGACCAAACCTGTATCTCTTATGTCTGTTGCATTGGCAGGTGGCTTCTTTACCCCTAGCGCCACCTGGGAAGAATCTTACCTCTTAAGAATTCCTCTACCATTGAGATGTGTATAAGAGACAGCGTGGGTGCAAAGACCAGGGCCAGGAGCTGGAGATTGTCTCCCTCCTCCTCCTCCTTCTTCTTCTCCTTCTTCTCATTTATAACCTGTTTTCGCTCTTTCCTTACTTTGTTCTTTAAAGAGACACTTATAGGACTCAGAGTCCAGAAAATAAAGTTTATGGGGGGAGGGCATTGAATTGGTGCTTTAAGATGTCCACCAGAGGCCTGCTCTAAAAATGCCTAAATGGTCAGGAAAATGTGCTGAACCATTTGGCCATTTCCAGAAACTTATTTTACCTATATAGAAGCCTGGGTGTCAGCCAAAACAGGTGGGAAAGTGGTAAGAAAACAAACAAGGTTTTCTCAGTTTCTCTTTCTCCTGTAAGATATAGCCAAGAAATTTAGCATGGCCACAGTGCTCTTAACTTGATTCTCCTTATGCTTTCTGGCTTGTCTCTTATCGTTCCTCTCAAATTTCCATCTCCTTCATGGATGATGACTTGGGTCACCCTGTCTCTGACTTCTAACTCTTCCCATGTGGTTCACTTAGCTGTCTCCTTCACTGGAGGCTTTGCCATACTCCCAGCTCTGGTCCCCATGCTCCAAGGCTCCTATCATAGCCCTGATCCTGCTGGGCATGAACCATCTGCTCTTCTATCTGTCTCACCAGGCTGGGAACACCTGGAGGGTAGACTTAATCTTGGCCATTTTCATAACCTTATTTCCTATTGCAATGCTTAACACACACTAGTGTGGATATTCAAGTAAATAAATATGGCAAACTGCCTGCCCGGCTGATGCATAGTTTTACAAAGCTCCTTCATTAATCTTCTTCTGTGGCTGTTGACTGTCCTGACACCACCTCATCTTCCCAGTCTCAAATGGAGATCAAAGACTGACTTTCTTTTACATGATACAGCAGGCTTAACACTCGAAGGGAATGTCTTTAAACCAAGGGAAGTTTTATTTCAAGAGGAAATATGTGTTTTAACTTGGTTAGCAATAGGGAAGAATTTGGGGCTACTTGTTTTTGATGGGTTTGTTTCAACACGGTTTTGAACTATTCGAACTAAATAGAACTATTTGAATCATTTGTAGATTCCTGGTGCCATTTCCAGACTGACAGCATCACAGACTCTGGAGGTGCAGGGATTGACACTTTGGGGATCTGCCTTCAGAATGCCTGTCCTGTGACCTATGAAGTCACTATGCAGAGAGTAGAAGTAAGTATCCAACGAGACAAAATACACTGACCATGTAAATGACCTAATTCTTCCTGGATTTTCTGAAAACCAATAGGTGGTCTTTGGCAACCATGAGATACAGTTGTGTGTGTGTGCATCTCAGTCTCTCAGTCAGACATGACTCTCTGTGACCCCGAGGACTGCAGGCCATTAGGCTCCTCTATCCATGGAATTTTCCAGTCGAGAACACTGGAGTGAGTAGCCATTTCCTTCTCCAGGGGATCTTCTCAACCCAGGGATTTAGCCAAGGTCTCCTGCATTGCAGGCAGAGTCTTTACTACCTGAGCTACTAGGGAAGCCCATGAATACTGGAGTGGGTAGCCTATCCCTTCCCCGGTGGATCTTCCCGACTCAGAAATTGGACCAGGGTCTCCTGAATTGCAGGCAGATTCTTTACCAGCTGAGCTACCAGGGAAGACTTTTTTTTCCCACCATCAAAGAGGAGGGGGTGCTCACTCAAAGCCTGTAGGGGTTGATTTTCTCAGCACCCAGGTGGGAATAGGCTCTAAGGCAGATACCATTTCATTTTAAAAGGTGAAAAACATCCTTAGTATAAATGCACAATGTATATATTAATTCTCACATGTAGCACTATTTCGTCAATTCATTAAGGAAAAGCCTAAGGCTTGGAGGTGAGGTGACTCACCCAGAGCTCCTATGTAGCAGAACCAGCTTCTAGGGGTATTTCTCTCACCACATCCCATGTTATTCTCAGCACAGCAGTGGACTCCACTATTCAGCCATGTTTTCACCACTCTGTGTTTTATTTGTTGTCGTTCAGTCTCTCAGTCGTGTCCAACTCTTTGTGACCCCATGGATTACGGCACACCAGGCTCTTCTGTTCTTCACTATCTCCAGGAGCTTGCTCAGACTCATTGCTATTGAGTCAGTGATGCCAGCTCATCATCTGTTGTCCCTTTTTCCTCCCACCCTCAATCCTTCCCAGCATCAGGGTCTTTCCAACGAGTTGGCACTTTGCATCAGGTGTCCAAAATATTGGAGCTTTGGCTTCAGCATCAGTCCTTCTAATGAATATTCAGGGTTTCCTTTAGGGTTGACTGGTTTGTTTTCTCCTATATTTTGTACTTACCTCTAAATTAAATTTAAATTGACTCATTTTCTTGATACAGAGATTGTGTGTGTGTTTCTTCTGGTTTTCTAATACTTTGGGAAAAAATAATATGATGTTAGTGAAAAGAACACTTAAAAAAGAAAAACACACGAAAATCATTAGACCGATTGGGTAATGTGGGCAATGTGAAACAAGCTATCATCAGATCAATAAATTTGATAGGCACATAGATATATGAATACAGATACAGATCAATATCTGAAGGCACTGCAGAGCAAGCACGAGAAAGACCTTACCCCTTGAAGGACAGGAAGCACACTGGATGAGGGTCACGTGCAGGAGCATCATCCGACCCTCCCAGGGTCCTCCCCGAGGAGATCCAAGCATACCCCGTACAGCTGCTAGGAGTCAGGTACAAGGCTGAAGTCTCTGTGGCTTGAGGCGTCTCAGCAATGGAGTTTGGGTCACCAAAGAGGTTAGAAATTAAATGCATAATTAAAATCTGAGCTTTTCGCTCCATACACATTATACCTCAATTTTTAAGAAAATAAGGCTTCCCTGGTAGCTCAGTTGGTAAAGAATCCACCTGCAATGCAGGAGACCCCGGTTCGATTCCTGGGTTGGGAAGACCTGCTAGAGACAGGATAGGCTAACCACTCCAGTGTTCTTGGGCTTCCCTGGTGGCTCAGATGGTAAAAAATCTGCCTGCACTGCAGGAGACCTGGGTTCAATCCCTGGGTTGGGAAGATCCCCTCCAGAAGGGAAAGGCTGCCCACTCTAGTATTCTGGCCTCGAGATTTCCATGGACTGAGCGACTTTCGTTTCACTTAAAAAAAAAAAAAAATTTAAATCTGAATTTATTTCTTATTGCCTAATACACATACATCACACAATCTCTCTGACCTTAGTTTCTTTATCTGAAAAACGTGTGTGTGTATCAGTATGTGTGCCTGCTCAGCTGTGTCCAACTCTTTTGCAACCCTATGGATTATAGCCTGTCAGACTCCTCTGTCCATGGGATTTTCCGGGCAGGACTACTGAAGTGGGATGTTTCCTTCTCCAGGGGATGTTCCAGACCCAGGGATCGAACCCGCATCTCTTACGTATCCTGCATTGGCAGGCAGATTCTTCACCACTATGCCACCTGGGAAGCCCTGTTTCTTCATCTGGGAAACATAACGGACACTATTTATTGAAAACCTGCCTTGTGCCAGACGTTCTTGATACCCAAACAAACATCAGCTCTTAACTTCACAATGATCCTGGGAGGGAAGTATAGCTATTTGACTTGACCCGGATCAGGCTGAGCCCACAGGTCACACGGATATTATTGTATGGGTTACTTCCTTCTCTATAAGATTGTTGAGAAGATCAGACTTCAGGTGTGGTGTAAACGGGTGTTCCTTGGTTTTATGTTATTGTAACTACTGATTCCTCATCATGAAGAAGAAACATCTACCTTGTTGCTGAGACAAAGGCCATCTTGGTCTCAACTCTCCAGTTTTCCAGAGCTACATCTCATCTCTTTTGTCTGATGAGGTGACTGTGCTGCGGACTCTCCACCTCTCTGCCTTGTTTCCAGAGTTTGACATTCTGAAAAACCAAAGAGTGAGGCGAGCAGCTGTAGAAAAGTAAAGACGCATTTGCAAGATGCTGTGTGGCACTTTTCTTCCCTCTTGCTCCCCTAAATGCAGACAGAGTGCAGTGTGACTAATTACACCGGGAGGAAAGCAGAAGCTCTCAAGTTAAAGTATTTTGGTAATCATGTTTACCGCGGGTAAAGTACGTCTGCATTAAATAAGTCAAAACACAGTGCGCAAAATTTGGAATGATTCCTTGAGCACTGCAAGGACGGAGTTAGATGCAGAAATGATATAATGTCCAAGTCGAAACACTACAAGAGAAGATAAACCATCTGCTTCAACTAACTAGGATCCACTTGAAAATGCTAATCGTATGCCAGTAGGATGATTAAACTACATTAAAAAAAAACACACACACACACACACTTTTTCGGTAAGACATACAATGCATTTATCAGTGAGACTGAGCTGCCCACAGATGGGAGGAAAGTTATTATCTAAATGAGATGACCATCAGTATCAAAATGTGAGTCACAGATTTTTAGAAGTCTTATTGATTGCCTAGGCTCGGTTCTGCCTCTGTGTTTGCAGATGGTCCAGAGAAGGTACTTAACTTGTCCAGAGACCCACGGAAGCTTAATGAGAGATTCACTGCTCTGAATTCACTGCTCTGAATTCACTGCTCTCACCGTGATTCTTTTAGTGGAGAACTGAGTCCTACATTGATGGGAAAATGCAACCCCATCATTACTCAGTCACAGCCATATTGATGCCAGGGTCCAAAGAGACCTTCACAAATTTCTAAGTGCAGAGCGCTAACTTCTCATTTTCGGAGCAAAGTATCTGGATAAGAGAAGAGTCACTATTTTCTCCACCACAACACCTCTGGAATGTGCAGCACACATATACTCTTAGAGACAACCTGCTCTTGAATTGAGGCAGATGAAGGTCTCGGCATGGACCTCAGCCTGGGGCACACCTTTCCTCTCTGCTATCAAGGACGTGACGTTGCTGGTGATACAGTGTATACAATAGCACATTTTTGAGTGCTCTCTCTATAACTGTGGGGCATTTATACCTAAGATTACACTTAACCCTACCCAAATTTCTGTATTAGATTGTGAGGGCTGCTATAACAAAGCTCCACAGACTGAAAAACTTCATCAGTAGAAAGACATTGGCTCACAGTTCTGGAGGCCAGAAGCCCAAAGTCAAGGTGGATCAGCCTTTCCTTCTGAGGGCTGCGAGGGAAGGTTTCAGGCTTTTCTTCTTGGCATGTAGATGCCCGTCTTCTGCCTGTATCTTCATGTCCTCCTCCCTCTCTGGGTGCCTGGTCCAAATGCTCCCTTCTTTTAAGGACATCAGTCATAAATGTTTAGAACCCCCAAAATGACCCCATTTTCACTCGACTTGTAAAGACTCTATCTCCAAATAAATCACCTTCTAAAATGCTGGAAGGTTTGGACTCCAACTTACACATTTCATGGAGGCCATAATTAAGCCCATAACAGGCGGCTGTTTTATATATATATATATATATATATATATATTTTCATCCTGGAGTTGAGGTAACCGAAGTTCAGAGATGGTGACTAATGAGCTCAGAGTCACAAAGCTGGTAGGAAGCAGAACTTGCCTGAAGCCACAGGACCAAATGGAAATCTTACGTTTTTCTTTCCAAAAATACTGTGTGTGTGTATATATATATGTGTGTGTGTGTGTGTGTGTGTGTATATTTTTTTTTTCTTGTGTAAGTGAGGGTAGGGTCAAACTGATAGAAAAGGCATGGGTCTCTGACCAGGTTCTGGAAGCTCTCCTGGAGAGCTCCATCAGGAATCTCTTTTTCCTAAACGAAAGAAGAAGCAGATTTCTGACACTTGGTCTGCACTTCCGCAAGCCCCCTGAGCTGAGCTTCAGATTCTTGTGGTCCCAAGTGTGGTCTGATGTTCTGAGCCTCAGCCATTACCAGCTCATCAGTGTCAGAACAAAAAGCTGGGGGCACAGCCTGCTAGGAAGCCAAGAGCCTATCCCGACTCCACCTGGGGGAAACTAATGAGTACCAATGCACGCCATCCCCTCTGATGGGGGATTTCTCCTGACAGGGCAAATTCCTCAGCGAGAGAAGCGACTGCACTAGGGAAGAGAGAAAGATTGGGGTGGGAGGACTGGGAGTCCTGACAGAAATTCTTGAGCTGAAATCCTTGGAAGCAATAAAATGGAGGAAAGACAGAGCCAAGGTTGCTGGTTACAAGGAGAGCAAAAAACCCGAAGTCAATCAGATCCGTTAAAGCTATTAGCACTCCTTTACCAAGATGTCCCCGTGTAATAACTGGGTGAAAATCACTTCCTTGTGAACCACTTTTGTATGAATTCCATTGGGAATTTAAGGCCAGGTGAAACAAACAAGGAAACCAGGGCATGACTCATGGGATGGAGTATGACATGCTGAAGGCAGTGGAGTCAGACAGAGCTGGGTTTGTATCCTGTGACTGTGGGCTTTCTCACTGGTTCGGCCTGACTCTTTTAGAGTAAGTTGTATGGTGTAATACATGCTTCATGATGGTATCCTAACAGATAGCGATAACCCAATGAGATAGAATGAGTGGAAATGTCAGCAAGCTTTGCACATATGAGGTCCTCAGCATGCATTTTAGAAGAAGAAGAAGTAACTGCATCGTCAGGGAGAGATGACTGGGAGCAGAACTTCTGTTTGTAACTCAGTCACCCCTCTTCTGAATCTCAAAGAGAAAAGAGCATACCCATCCTGAAAAATATCTCAAGAAGAGGTTGTGTCATGAAACAGAAAGAGAACCCCCTAAATCATAATGCTGTAAGGAAAACTCCTGAAGAGCAGAGTTCCAGTGAGGTCCATTGCGCACGTAGAAAGCTGGCTATTTCATAGCGTGGCCACCTGGCCTGGAGAGCAATTCTGGGCTCCTCTAGGAAAAGCAGTGTGTCCCTGAGACCAATGAGGAGGTTAGTGGAATGGGTAATCCTGGTGCCTGACTTGTGTTCACTCTTCAGATGAGTGCTAAGAGTGTTCAGCTGCTGGGGCTATTCCAACTGGGCACAATGTCCCTCTTCAGTTCCTTTTTCTGATGCACATTGTTCAAAATGCCTCTGGCAACTGGAATATTCTCCCATCCCTGCCATAGATGAGGAGACTCAGGGCTGAGTGTGGGGAATGATGGTGACTGAATTGCAGTCACCCCATCTCCTGTGTACACTGCACATTTAGTTCTCCAGCATTCACAGCTAACCCTCAGTCTCATATTTTTCAAATGAAAAGAGTCTCTCCAAGTGGCTTGCTTATAGGCATGTAGCTAGTTAGTAGCAGAGTTAGGATGCAAACTTAATCTAAGTTCAACATTCATGATCTTTTCAGCGATCTCCAACTTTTTTTGACACCAGGGACTGGTTTAAAGGATGACAAATTTTCCATGGACCAAAGTAGGATGGATGGTTTCAGGATGATTCAGGCTCATTACCTTTATTGTATACTTTGTTTCTATTATTATTGCATCAACTCTACCCTAGATCATCAGGCATTAGATACCAGAGGTTGGAGACCTCTGCTTTATATTATAGTTAGATGGCTCAGTCGGTAAAGAATCCACCTTCCATGCAGGAGATTGCCTGCAATGCAAGGGACCCAGGTTCAGTCCCTGGGTTGGAAAGTCCCTTGGAGAAGGAAATGGCTACCCACACCAGTACTCTTGTCTGAGAAATCCCCATAGACAGAGGTGCCTAGTGGGCCACAGTTTATGGGGTCGCAAAACAGTTGAACACAATTTAGCAACCAAACTGTTACACTAACAAAATAACCAAACAAAACCCCTAAAAATTACATAGAATTGCCTAGATGCCAGGAATGGTTTGCATACTCTTTAACCCTGTGCAGAGCAGGTACTCATATCACTGATTTATAGACAAGGATCCAGAGGGGTGGATGGCTGGGGTCAGACACACAGCTACGAAGGAAGGAACCGTGATTTCACCCCACATGGTCAGACCACTACCTCCATCCCCCATACTTCCCCACTGTATTAGGGTGCCAGGGCTGCCATAACGAAGCTCCCTAAACTGGGGAGCTTCAACAACAGAAGTTTATTTCCTCACAGTTCAGGGAACCAGAAGGCCAAGTTCAAGCTGCCAGCAAGGCTGGCCCCAGCTGAGGTCTCTGGGCTGGAGTTGTACATGGCCACCTTCTCCCTGTCCTTCACGTCCTCTGTCACAAGACCTTCCTCTGTGTGTATGTCCGTGTCCTAATTTCTTCTTATGGGGACTCTACCGGAGGGATCAGGGTCCATTCCCATGACCGCATCACATTCTGCGATACTAGAGATTAGGACTGTGACATATATTAACAACAGTCAGCCCACAGCAACCACTGTACCAGGCTTTCTTCCTCTCCAGTGGTGGTGGCTGTTGTTTAGTCGCTCAGCCATGTTCAACTCTTCGTGACCCCATGACCGTAATCCACCAGGCTCCTCAGTCCATGAGATCTTTCAGGCAAGAATACTGGAGTGGCTGGCCATTTCCTTCTCCAGGGAGTCTTCCCAACCCAGGGATCAAACTCGAGTCTCCTTCGTTGGCAGGCAGATTCTCTATCACTGAGCCACCAGGGAAGCCCTCCCCCAACCCCCTACCCAATGTTACCATTTCCAATTTTCAAAATTTTGCTGCTTTGCTTTTATATTGGTCCTGTTGCACTGGCCCACACTTGTGGTCTAGTGTATCTTACCTTGATGTGTGAATGCTGAATGTATCAGATAATGCGGCTCAATGCCCCCCGGAAATTCTCACCCTATGAAGTACCTATTGACTGATCTCAAAAGTGCTCTTTTCCCCAAAGCCACTATTTCTTATTTATAAATAATAATAAAAAAAATTGTAAATAGATCCAAACAGTTGGAGAAGGGCAAAGGTAGAGATGTAAGTCAGATAGATTGCCTCTGGGTAAAATAAAACAGCTTGCTGTGTACTCTTGGAAGTTGGAGTTACAAAAATCTAGTGTGACATGAGAAAATATTTGTTTTAATATTAAGACAAAACAGTGAAGTAAAAATTATATGTAAACATCGT
The DNA here is from genome assembly GCA_006410635.1 of Cephalophus harveyi. Classification (NCBI taxonomy): domain Eukaryota; kingdom Metazoa; phylum Chordata; class Mammalia; order Artiodactyla; family Bovidae; genus Cephalophus; species Cephalophus harveyi. The sequence continues at coordinate 28,566 of SJYT01063925.1, forward strand.
CATGCTTAAATATAAAACTGCAAATAAAAAATAAAAGATGGGGAGGAATGAATTAAATTGTTCACATTGGTTGCCTTCCAGCCCTTGTGTAGGAGTGGTTTTTTCCTCTCTTAAGATTTCTCCCTATTTAAAACATTTATAAGTTGTTCAGTCGCTAAGTCGTGTCTGACTCTTTGAGACCCATGGACTGCAGCACGCCAGGTTCCTCTGTCTTCCACTGTCTCCCAGAGTTTGCTCAGATTCACGTCGAGTGAGTCAGTGATGCTATCTAACCATCTCATCCTCTGCTTCATTCTTATCCCCTTCTCCTTTTTCCTTCAGTGTTTTCCACCATCAGGGTCTTTTCCAGTGAGTCTATTTATAGTATACATAAATAAGTAGATGGTTTTATAGTAAAATAAGTAATAATCTTTAAAAGTAAACAAATGTCTTAAGAGTGATTGCTTTATAATTTAAATTCTTTTTGGACTGAACAGTTGGGTTGAGAAAGACATCTGCCTTCTTAAAACAAGAAGGCAAAGCCTTAGATCTTGTTCCTGGGGCAAGTGACGCATTTTGAATGAACCTACAGAGCTAAGCGTGCCTGTCCAAGCACTCTCACAGATCTCCGTTACTCAATTCTCAAAGCCATCTTTTTCAGGATTTGGGGCAATGATTAATATTATAACAGGATATAAAGAGACAAAGCCTGAAAGGATCAGAAGGCTGGGAGTCCAGGCGAGCCATGACCGTGAGGTCCGCTTTCTTCTCGTGTCCTCTGTGCTTTGGTGCTAAGAGTATCTTTCTAAGCTTCTTTCTAAAAATGCAGGGTTAATTTTAAGTAGAACAGATTCTCTAAATGATGGCTTCCAGCTGTATAAATGGTAGTACAGAATTTCATCTCTAATATGCATGTTCTCGATTTTAAAGTAGTGTAGTTCTTTACCAAATTATAACACACTAGAGGTGACCAGTGTATTAATCTCTTCTGGAACGGCTCTGAACATTTTTTGGCATGCATTCCATGAATATATTTAAATTCAAGTCAGATATAGCATTAAAGATGAAGGCTATAGCTCTGCACCAGCCCTCAGAAGATTCAGGCTTATCCAAAAATCTGTGATTATCTGAAGTCCATATGTCCATGCACTACTACAGCCGAACATGAGCCTGGAGTTCTCAGTCATTGATGGGCAAGGGTCAGGCAACCCTGAGAGGTTCAGGCCCTCACTCCAGTTTTCTTATCTTCTGTAGAATAATATGAAAACGTATGACATGGCCCTGCATGATTACATTTTAGTATTGATAGCTCTGGGGCTTAGACTAGTTTTTGTTTGTTTTATTTGCTTTAGATTTAGCTTGTTAAATTTTCCTATTTGTCAAGCTTTATTATTTTTCACATCATTTTTTTTATTGAAGGACAACTGATTTACAATTTTATGCCAGTCTCTGCTGTATAGCAAAGTGACTCAGTTATACATTCTTTTTCTTATATTCTTTTCCACTGGTTTACCCTAAGAGATTGGGTATAGTTCCCTGTGCTATATAGTAGGACCTTGTTGTTTATCCATTCTATATGTAATAGTTTGCCATTGTGACTTAACTATAAAAGAATTTAGATGTCCCTGATGATCGATTTGTTTTAAGCAATATTTTTTTTCTTATTTATATTTTAAGCTTTTGCAACAGATTCATAAATTAAGTCCTGAGGATACATGGCAAACTTTTTAGAAAAATCACTATTTGCATGTTCCTATGATTCAAGATATTTTAATCTTGTGCAGCCATATAAAAATACCAGAATAAATTAGATCTTAAAAATGAGATTGAGCTCTCATCAATAACCTTGATTTCAAATGCTTATGCCATAAAACAGTTTCATGTTGCAATTGCTTGATTAATAATAAAATACTATAAATATGAACTCATAAAACACATGTGTAGTAAAAAAAAAATTACTTGATTCATCTGCTTTATATTTTAGGGATCTCCCTAATAGCTCATTTGAAAATAATTTTTCTCTTTTTTAAAAGTTTGAAAAATGTTCAAGTAGACCAACACCATACTAATCCTGCTTCTAAAACCAGAAATTGCTTACACTGTAACAGCATTTTTACTTTCCTGGAATTCATGTTCTGATTACTCATTGATTACTTTCAGCCTCTCCCATGCTGCTTGAATTATTTCCAATTGAACCTGGATTCTGGATTTTCCCTGGGAAATAACCATTTACTCATTGCTTCTGTTGTTATTCATTAGACTGATGATCAATCACAATAGTTAGCACCAAGCCATGTCTGTACAAGGCGAATGGAAACACATTTTTCATCTTCTGTAAACCACTTCACAGGAGACACGGCCATCTTTCTAACCTTCGCTTTCAGGATGTCTTATAAAGTCAGATTCCTAGATCTGGAGGTTACCAAAAAAACTTTCAATATAGCAAAAAAGAAGTTGGCTTTCCACTATGAGTCATTCTGAATTTCCTTGTTGTCCCACTAGAAATCAATGAGGACCATAGGTACCCTTAGGAGGAATCTTGGAAGCTTGCAGGTCCCCATCCTGTCACTGTTTGGGGTTGGGGTTTATTGGCATTTGGTTGGCAAGAGTCAGAAATGCTGGATGCAGAAAAAACATATCGCTCTAGCTTGTGAAATTTTCAAATCCTTCACCAGAGATTCATGCAGGTGAAAATCTTTTGAAAACTATTTGAACCTAGAATTCAACTTCATTTTACAATTGTAAACAAAGAGCTCTCTCTGTAAAACTTTATTACATGCTGAATGTTCCAAGAATATAGCTAACTCATAACTGAAGGGAAGATTATCTTTTGTCTTATGGAAATTTTACCAACAGTTAACTGCATGTCCAAAAAAAAAAAAAAAAATCACAGCATCATGGCAGTACTGCTGGTGGTATTTGGGTGATGACTCAAACACCTGGACCGCTTCTCAGTTATGGCTGTCACAGCCACAGCCATTCTGTGCATTGAAGCAAGCATTCCCCTGCTTCATTATCCCCCTTCATCAATCCCATGGTTTTTACAGGAAGGGGAAGTGCAGTGTTAGTATAGTTTGTGGTTGTTCAGTCACTCAGTCATGTCCAATTCTTTTCAACCCCATACACTGCAGCACATTAGACTTCCCCATCCTTAACCATCTCCCAAAATTTGCCCAAACTCATGCCCATTGAGTCAGTGATGCATCCAACCATTTCATCACCTGACCCTGCCCCCCTTTCTCCTCCTGTGTTCTGTATTTCCCAGCATCACATTCATTTCCAATGAGTTGGCTCTTCGCATCAGGTGGCCAAAGTATTGGAACTTCAGCATCAGTCCTTCCAATGAATATTCAGGGTTGATTTCATTTAGGATTGACTTGTTTTATATCCTTGCAGTCCAAGGGAATTTCAGGAGTCTTCTCCAGCACCACAGTTGGAAAGCACCAGTTCTTCAACACTCAGCCTTCTTTATGGTCCAACTCTCACATCCATACAAGACTACTGGAAAAACCATAGCTTTGACTAGATGGACCTTTATTGGCAAAGTAATGTCTCTGCTTTTAAATATACTGTCTAAGTTTGTCATAGCTTTTCTTCCAAGGAGCAAGTGCCTTAATTTCATGGCTGCAGTCACCATCTGCAGTGATTTTGGAGTCCAAGAAAATAAAATCTGTCAGTTTCCATTGTTTCCCCATCAATAGGCCATGAAGTGATGGGACCTAATGCCGTTATCTTAGCTTTTTGAATGTTGAGTTTTAAGCCAGCTTTTTTACTCTCCTCTGTCTCCTTCATCAAGAAGCTGTTTAGTTCCTCTTTGCTTTCTGCCATAAGAGTGGTGTTATCTCCATATCTGAGATTTTGATATTTCTCCCAGCAATCTTGATTCCAGCTTATGCCTCATCCAGCCCAGTGTTTCTCATGATGTACTCTGCATGTAAATTAAATAAGCAGGGTGACAATATACAACTTTGACACACTCCTTTCCCAATTTTGAACCAGTCTTCTGTTTCATGTCCAGTTCTGACTGCTGCTTCCTGACCTGCATACAGGTTTCTCAAGAGGCAGGTCAGGTGGTCTGGTATTCCTATCTCTTTCAGAATTTTCCATAGTTTGTTATGATACACATAGTCAAAGGCTTTAGCATAGTCAATGAAGCAGGAGTAGATTTTTTTTTTTTTCTGGAATTCTCTTGCTATTTCTATGATCCAACAGATGTTGGCACTTTGATCTCTAGTTTCTTTGGCTTCTCTAAATCCAGTTTGTACATCTGGATGTTCTAAGTTCACATACTGTTGAAGCCTACTTTGGAAGGTTTTGAGCATTTCCTTGCTAGCATGTGAAATCAGTACAATTGTGCAGTAGTTTGAACATTCTTTGGCATTGCCCTTCTTTGAGATTGGAATGAAAGCTGACCTTTTTTCAGTCCTGTGGCTACTGCTGACTTTTCCAAACTTTTTGGGCATATGGAGTGCAGCACTTTCATAGCATCATCTTTTAGGATTTGAAATAGCTCAGTTGGAATTCCATCACTTCCACCAGCCTTGTTCATAGTGATGCTTCCTAAGGCCCATTTGACTTCACACTCCAAGATGTCTGGTTCTAGGTGAGTGATAACACCATTGTGGTTATCTGATCACTAAGATTTTTTTGTAAGTTCTTCTGTTTATTCTTGTCACCTCTTCTTAATATTTTCTGGTTCTTTTAGGTCCATACTCTTTCTGTCTTTTATTGTACCTAAATTTGCTCGAAATATTTCCTTGGTATCTTTGATTTTTTGAAGAGATCTCTAGTCTTTACTATTCTATTGCTTTCCTCTATTTCTTTGCATCATATATATAGTTGCATATTGATTTTTCACTTCAAATACAGAAATACAGAAGATGAAATTAAGCAGACTCTTCAGTTCACTGTACATTACCTTCAATTTGTGCAAGCTAATATTCATTGGAAGGACTGATGCTAAAGCTGAAGCCCCAATCCTTTGGCCACCTGATATGAAGAGCTGACTCATTGGAAAAACCTTGATGCTGGGGAAAATTGAGGGCTGGAGGAGAAAGAGATGACAGAGGATTAGATGGTTGGATGGCATCACCAACTCAATGGACACGAGTTTGGGCAAACTCCAGGAGATAGTGAAGGACCGGAAAGCCAGGAGTGCTGCAGTCCTTGAAGTCGCAGAGTTGGACACGACTGAGCAACTGAATGACAACAATCTTCATAGCACATCTCCATGTCTAATACAATCCTTTTGATATTAGGTTGGAAAAAAGTTTGTTCCACTTTAAGTGAAATTGGAAGATACATTTCTCATATTCACTAAGAACTTTATTGAACAATGTATTCATTCACTGGCCACATGAAATTTTTGGCCAACCTAATATAAAATGAATGTCTTTCTGTTAGTACGTGATTTTTCAAGATAGAAATTATTGATATAGTTGCCAGTATGTTGCACCTGTTACCTCTTTTTCTTATATTTTCATTAAGCATCGCTTCTTTAAGTTCCACCCAAGGGGCTATGCATATATCTAAGCATCCAACATTTGAGCCCTACCCTGACTGCCGCTTACGTTTTCAGGATGTATATCTGCCATAGCTTACATTCCCTATCCAAAAGGACACAGGTGGTTTCTAGTCTCTACCATCAGGAAAGTAGCCAAAGAGCATCCTAGCCCATATTTTCCTATGCATATGTGAAAATTTGTTAGGATTCCCCTAGGATATACCTAGGCAGATAATTGCTGGAGTTACAGGCTACATCTATGCACTGGAATTCCCAGTGACTTAGCAGTAAAGACCCACCTGCAATGCAGGAGACACAACAGGAGCCACGGCTTCCATCCCTGGGTCAGGAAGATGCCCTGGATAAAGAAACGGCAACCCACTCCAGTATTCTTGCCTGGAAAATCCCACAGACAGCCCATGAGGTCACAAAAGAGTCAGACACAACTTACAGACTAAACAGCAACAATTAGGTGTCCTTCAGGGTCCCACTCACACTCAAACATACGTGAGTTGATTGATTCATGTAAGGCAGGTTTTCAGAAAGCCATATCAGTTTCTATTCCCTGCAAGAGAACCTGTGCCTCTAATCTCACCCCTGTCACCCATGACATTGTCCTCTTTGATGGTCTTCATTTGTTGAGGGAAAAGAGTTAATAATCTTGAAAATCTTGAAATCACAACTTCAGGCATTTCTCAATTCTCTAATTACTAATAACTAGAAACCCTTTCTCATGCTTGTTAGGAGTTCCTTTCATAATTCAGATATCAATCTTGTGCCAGTTTTTAGACATTACAGTTATTTTCTCTTTTCAGAACAGAAAACTTTAATTTTGAAGTAATCAAATGAATCAATTCCTGCCTCATATTTAATGCTCTAAAAGTTGTTAAAAGGCCGTAGCTTTCCTTAATCACAAAGATGGCATCATTCATTTTTAAATTCATGCCATAGTTTTATCATTAGCATGTAAATTGTGCTGCACACACTCCAGAATCCTTGCCTGGAGAATCCCATGGATAGAGGAGCCTGGCGGGCTACAGTCCATGGGGTTGCCAAGAATCAGACACGGCTGAGTGACTGACACCAACACTGCTGCCCACAGCTCCATGAGGCAGCCCTGGTGCCTCCATACCTTTGACATCTTTGATTCCTTTGGCTCAACTCTGTTCTGGCATCAACACTACCCTGTAGCACCATAATGGCTTGCAGGATGTCTGAACATCTGGCCCATGATAATAAGCACTTGTGAAGAGGGGATCTGGGACAAAGCCTAAGAGAGCTGAGTCCATGTGAACTGCAGGGAGGAGCTGTTGTGACTGTGTGTCCTTCAGTTCAGTTCAGCCTCTCAGTTGTGTCCAACTCTTTGTGACCCCATGGACTGCAGCACGCCAGGCCTCCCTGTCCATCACCAACTCCCAGAGTTTACTCAAACTCATGTCCATCAAGTCGGTGATACCATCCAACCATCTCATCCTCTGTCATCCCCTTCTCCTCCCACCTTCTATTTTTCCCAGCATCAGGGTCTTTTCAAATGAGTCAGTTTTTCACATCAAGTGGCCAAAGTATTGGAGTTTCAGCCTCAGCATCAGTCCTTCCAATGAACACCCAGGACTGGTCTCCTTTAGGATGAACTGGTTGGATCTCCTTGCAGTCCAAGGGACTCTCAAGAGTCTTCTCCAACACCACAGTTCAAAAGCATCAATTCTTTGGCACTCAGCTTTTTTCATAGTCCAACTCTCACATCCATATTTGACTACTGGAGAAACCATAGCTTTGACTAGACAGACCTTTGTTGGCAAACTAACGTCTCTGCTGTTTAATATGCTATCTAGTTTAGTCAAAGCTTTTCTTCCAAGGATCAAGCATTTTTTAAATTTCATGGCTGCAGTCACCATCTGCAGTGGTTTTGGAAAGTGAAAGAAAGTGAAGTTGTTCGACTCTTTGCAACCCCATGGACTGTAGCCTACTAGGCTTCTTCCTCCATGGGATTTTCCAGGCAAGAGTACTGGAGTGGGTTGCCATTTCCTTCTCCAGGAGATCTTCCCGACCCAGGGACTGAACCCAGGTCTTCTTCATTGTAGGCAGACGCTTTACCATCTTAGCCACCATGGAAGTCTCCCCCCAAAAGTAAGTCTCTCACTGTTGCCATTGTTTCCCCATCTATTTGCCATGAAGTGATAGGACTGGATGCCATGATCTTAGTTTTCTTAATGTTGAGTTTTAAGCCAACTTTGTCAGTCTCCTCTTTCACTTTCATCAAGAGGCTCTTTAGTTCTTCTTCACTTTCTGCCATAAGGGTGGTGTCATCTGCATATCTGAGATTATTGATATTTCTCCCAGCAATCTTGATTCCAGCTCGTGCTTCATCTAGCCCAGTATTTTGCATGATGTACTTTGCTTATAAGTTAAATAAGCAAAGTGACAATATATAGCCTCGACATACCCCTTTCCCTATTTGGAACCAGTCTGTTGTTCCATGTCCAGTTCTAACTGTTGTTTCTTTACTTGCATACAGGTTTCTCAGGAGGCAGGTCAGGTGGTCTAGAATTCTCATCTTTTGAAGAATTTTCCACAGGTGGTTGTGTTCCACACAGTCAAAGGCTTTGGTGTCATCATAGTCAATAAAGCAGAAGTAGATGTTTTTCTAGAACTCTCTTACTTTTTTGATGATCCAGCGGATATTGGCAATTTGATCTCTGGTTCCTCTGCCTTTCCTAAATCCAGCTTGAACATCTGGAAGTTCATGTTTCATGTACTATTGAAGCCTGGCTTGGAGAATTTTGAGCATTATTTTGCAAGCATGTGAGACGAGTGCAATTGTGTGGTAGTTTGAGCATTCTTTGACATTGCCTTTCTTTGGGATTGGAATGAAAACTGACCTTTTCCAGTCCTGTGGCCACTGCTGATTTTCCAAATTTGCTGGCATATTGAGTGCAGCACTTTCACAATCATCTTGGAGAATTTGAAATAGCTCAGTTGAAATTCCATCACCTCCACTAGCTTTGCTCATAGTGATGTTTCCTAAAGCCCATTTGACTTCACATTCCAGGATGTCTGGCTCTAGTTGAGTGATCACACCATCATGGTTATCTGGATCATGAAGATCTTTTTTGTATAGTTCTTCTGTGTATTCTTGTCACCTCTTCTTAATATCTTCTGCTTCTGTTAGGTCCATACCATTTCTGTCCTTTATTGTGCCCATCTTTACATGAAATGTTCCCTTGGTATCTCTAATTTTCTTGCAGAGATCTCATCTTTCCCATTCTATTGTTTTTCCTTTATTTCTTTGCATTGATCACTGAGGAAGGCTTTCTTGTCTCTCCTTGTTATTTTTTGGAACTCCGCATTCAAATGGGTATATCTTTCCTTTTCTCCTTTGCTTTTCACTTCTCTTCTTTTCTCAGCTATCTGTAAGGCCTCGTCAGACAACCATTTTGCCTTTTTGCATTTCTTTTTCTTGGGGATATTCTTGATCATCGCCTCCTGTACAATGTCATAAACCTTGGTCCATAGTTCTTTAGGCGCTCTGTCTACCAGATTTAATCCCTTGAATCTATTTCTCACTTCCACTGTATAATCATAAGGGATTTGATTTAGGCCATACCTGAATGGTCTAGTGGTTTTCCCTACTTTCTTCAATTTAAATCTGAATTTGGCAATAAAGAGTTCATGATCTGAGCCACAGTCAGCTCTCGATCTTGTTTTTGCTAACTGTATAAAGCTTCTCCATCTTTGGCTGCAAAGAATATATTCAATCTGATTTTGATGTTGACCAACTGGTGATGTCCATGTGTAAAGTCTTCCCTTGTGTTGTTGAAAGAGGGTATTTGTTATGACCAGTGCTTTTTCTTGGCAAAACTCTGTTAGCCTTTGACCTGGTTCATTTTGTACTCCAAGGCCAAATTTTCCTGTTACTCCAAATAGCTCTTGACGTCCTACTTTTGCATTCCAGTCCCCTATAATGAAGAGGACCTCTTTTTTGTGTGTTAATTCTAGACTTGGGTTCCATAAAAACTTGTCCTGGGCTGGTACAGTTCAAGTCCAAATAAGCTGCTGGCCCATGGCCAAGGGCACAAGAGAGGTCTCCACAGGTCTGTCTGCACACCTAATCTCCTGCTGAGACTTCGTGGCTCTGTGATATGAAATACAAAACAGCTCCATGGGTGATCTCGGTTCCCTGGGGTCACTTCCAGGGAACTGAATCAAGGAATCACTTCAGCTTTCGTACCAGCTCTCTCTTGTGACCCTTCTCATCCTCTCTATGTTATGTCTTGAACCACACTCTGAAGCCAGATGCACTTTCCACCTTTACTTCCTCTCTGCCCTGGGGGTTCTCTGCTTCTGAAACTGGGAGTCTTAAGGCAACCGCTCAGCTCTACCCAGGGCTGTCCAAACACAAATCAGAGGAAATTCATACCCCTGGAGCAGCCCTCAAACATCAGAGGATAGATGATGGCTCCTAACTATCCCTTCGTCCTCCACTTCTGCTTGAGCAAGCTCCTCTGAGGTCCCCAGGTGTCCCCAGCAGCGATCTGCTAACCACATGCCCTTAGGCCAACTCTCCTCACTCATTTCATTCTTTCCTGACTCCACTTCCCCTCATCCATGCCCTTGTCTGAAGCTCTGCTTTTTAAGGTGCACTGGCTAAGACAGAGAGGCCACCCAATACTGACCTTCAGGCTTTGTATTTATATCCTGGCTGCTGGCTTATTGATGATGGATTCCACGAATCACAGATAAGCACATTCAGTCAACAATTCTAGTTAGCGTAAGTTACAATCAGCGGCTGCTATGGAGAATCTAACAGTGCAAACAAAGCGTCTTCATTCTCATTTTAGTGTAGAAGACAGGCAGTTATGACGGAAAAGTACCCTTCTTTTCATAATTCAGCAAAGATCATGTTCTTTCATTCTGAGCAGCGGTAAGTTTCAGCCGCCTCTGGGTGCAGAAAGAGACTCACACAAGGCTGTTTGGAAGCTAGTTAGATAGAAGAGAGAAACCAAACACTGAACCAAGGTCTACCCTTCAACAGTATCCATCCAGCAGATAAGCAGGGGTGCCCCCAAGGTGGGCATCGCTAACAGACCACAGTGCTTTCGTTCACTACAGCTGAAGGGTTTCACTCAGAACCCTCCTCATTTAAGTAAAACAAGCAGCCACTATAGCTAGTCACATTTCATAGCCACAGTAAAATCTATTGGCCTGTAAGAACTCCACATTTTACAGGTGAGAAGATGGGTCCAGGAAAGAAGGACCTTCCTAAAGAAAACTGACAAGTTGACAGCAGAGTTCTGACAAGAGCCCAAAGCTACTGATACCGTCTTCTTCCTTCCTTTGTTCCTTGACCCGCTCATTCACTCACAAAGTGCTCTTTCCCCATTCATTTTCCATCCCTCCTGATGCAAAGGCAAAACCCCATGACCCCTGACGCAGCACCCCTTCCCCACTGGTTAACTGCTTGACTGATTAATTCATTTAGTTGTAACTTTAGGGGAAAAAAAAAAAAGCCTCAGCAGACAATGAGGCTAGAGGTTGCTTATCATTCCAATTTAAAAGGCACAGGCAGACAAAGACTCCAGCATAATTTCTATTAGACTGCATGCTTCCTGTGTGCAGGAACTGTCTCTCCAAGACTATGGTGGTTGCACCACCACTCCCTCCTTATCCTTCCCCTCCTAAGCTGACAGCAGCCTCTGAAGAGCTCTGGAAAAACCTTGCAACCCCCTAAATTTGATGCATATCAATCAGGGTTCAAGTCAGAAAACAAAGCCACTTTGACAACCCAAACAGAGGTGGTTAGTGTAGGAAATTGACTTCACGGGTCATGTTGTTCAGTTGCTAACTTGTGTCTAACTCTTTGTGGCCCCATGGACTGCAGCATAACAGGCTTCCCTGCCCTTCACTATCTCCTAGAGTTTGCTCAAACTCATATCCATTGAGTCAGTGATGCCATCCACCCATCTCATCCTCTGACGCCCCCTTCTTCTCCTGTTCTCAATCTTGCCCAGCATCGGGGTCTTTACCAATGAGTTGGCTTTTCACATCAGGTGGCCAAAGTATTAGACACAGGGTATGGGAGAGCAGCAAATATGATGCAAGGAGTGAGTGGAGAGGACAGGAAACTACCACCTGGCCTAGGATGAAAGAGTAGACTAAAGGTGTGATTTTCAGGAGCATGGGGACCAGGGTCATCCAGTGGAAACTTGGATTGTGGAGCACCCCTATGATGGAAGAGATAACCACCATTGGGACCATGTTGGGAGAGAAAGAGAAAAGGGCCTGGGTTCACCCTTCTTTCCATCTTCCAGTTTCCCACTAGGCTCCCCATTGATCAACTAAGCTGAATCCCAATTGCTGTACAGGACGACGAAAGGGAGCCCACAGGGGTCAGCCTCCTAGGAGCTGAGCCGAGCAGCAGAAGAGTAAGCAGTGGATCTCAGCGGAAAAGGCCCAAGACCCATATGAAGCTCATGGTCCCGTGCAGCTTTGTCACCTAAGTTTCTGCTCAGGCCGTGGTCAGACTCACCATCAAGAACACAGCTCATGACTTCATAGAAGGGCCTTTCTTTTTGGAAGAAATGCCAAGCATGTAGGATTCCAGGCTCCAATTTTTTTAAGTTTGCTAAACAGATGCAAATATGCTATTCTAGACAGTGCTGTAACATCCGAGACGCGTGCCTACACAATGGAGTAAAATAAATATTTGTGTAAAGAAGCAGATTTGAGTTTATAATCGTAAAAGGAGATTTTCTCATCGAGTTAAAATATAGGCTAACATATGTTATTAGGAAACAATGTACCTTTATTTAGTTCAGTTCCTCCAAACAGTCTGGTTTCTCATGTGCACAACCGTTCGGAATCTACCTTTTCAAAGCTAGCCTTGCAAATCGGAATCTCAAAGAGAAGACATTTCAGACAGACATCTGCAGTATCAGAAAAAAAAAAAAGCCTCAGCAGACAATGAGGCTAGAGGTTGCTTATCATTCCAATTTAAAAGGCACAGGCAGACAAAGACTCCAGCATAATTTCTATTAGACTGCATGCTTCCTGTGTGCAGGAACTGTCTCTCCAAGACTATGGTGGTTGCACCACCACTCCCTCCTTATCCTTCCCCTCCTAAGCTGACAGCAGCCTCTGAAGAGCTCTGGAAAAACCTTGCAACCCCCTAAATTTGATGCATATCAATCAGGGTTCAAGTCAGAAAACAAAGCCACTTTGACAACCCAAACAGAGGTGGTTAGTGTAGGAAATTGACTTCACGGGTCATGTTGTTCAGTTGCTAACTTGTGTCTAACTCTTTGTGGCCCCATGGACTGCAGCATAACAGGCTTCCCTGCCCTTCACTATCTCCTAGAGTTTGCTCAAACTCATATCCATTGAGTCAGTGATGCCATCCACCCATCTCATCCTCTGACGCCCCCTTCTTCTCCTGTTCTCAATCTTGCCCAGCATCGGGGTCTTTACCAATGAGTTGGCTTTTCACATCAGGTGGCCAAAGTATTAGACACAGGGTATGGGAGAGCAGCAAATATGATGCAAGGAGTGAGTGGAGAGGACAGGAAACTACCACCTGGCCTAGGATGAAAGAGTAGACTAAAGGTGTGATTTTCAGGAGCATGGGGACCAGGGTCATCCAGTGGAAACTTGGATTGTGGAGCACCCCTATGATGGAAGAGATAACCACCATTGGGACCATGTTGGGAGAGAAAGAGAAAAGGGCCTGGGTTCACCCTTCTTTCCATCTTCCAGTTTCCCACTAGGCTCCCCATTGATCAACTAAGCTGAATCCCAATTGCTGTACAGGACGACGAAAGGGAGCCCACAGGGGTCAGCCTCCTAGGAGCTGAGCCGAGCAGCAGAAGAGTAAGCAGTGGATCTCAGCGGAAAAGGCCCAAGACCCATATGAAGCTCATGGTCCCGTGCAGCTTTGTCACCTAAGTTTCTGCTCAGGCCGTGGTCAGACTCACCATCAAGAACACAGCTCATGACTTCATAGAAGGGCCTTTCTTTTTGGAAGAAATGCCAAGCATGTAGGATTCCAGGCTCCAATTTTTTTAAGTTTGCTAAACAGATGCAAATATGCTATTCTAGACAGTGCTGTAACATCCGAGACGCGTGCCTACACAATGGAGTAAAATAAATATTTGTGTAAAGAAGCAGATTTGAGTTTATAATCGTAAAAGGAGATTTTCTCATCGAGTTAAAATATAGGCTAACATATGTTATTAGGAAACAATGTACCTTTATTTAGTTCAGTTCCTCCAAACAGTCTGGTTTCTCATGTGCACAACCGTTCGGAATCTACCTTTTCAAAGCTAGCCTTGCAAATCGGAATCTCAAAGAGAAGACATTTCAGACAGACATCTGCAGTATCAGCGTAGGTGGTAAAGAAAACAATGTCCCAGGAATGGGAAGCAGCATAGTTGAGAAGACAGGGAAGGCTACACCTTATTACAGAAGCTGAGCCTTGGAAAGGTAGTCACACCAATTGGATGCACATTTTCACATAATTTCCAGGAGACCAAGACAGAGCTGAATTGGAGTGGCAGAAAGAGTTGTATAAGACACACACTACAGATATGCATGCATGTGTGTGTGCTCAGTCGGGTTCAACTCTTTGGGACTCCATGGACTGTAGCCTGCCAGGCTCCTCTGTCCATAGGATTTTCCAGGCAAGGGTACTGGAGTGGGTTGCCATTGCCTTCTCCAGGAGATCTTTGTGACCCAGAGATTGAACCCGTATCTCCTGTATTGGCAGGCAGAGTCTTTATCACTGAGCCACCAGGAAGCCCACATATGCATAGAGATATACAAATCATTTGCAGTTACAAATATCAAACAGCATTTATTGTCTTCCATGTAGATTCTCGAATAGATAAAATGATTCAACTTAATTTTTTTCTCAAATATGTGATGTAGCTTCCTCATGCAGATACTAATGTCAGTAGCACTCAGCTAAGAGGGATGAATAGCTTCTTTAAGGACACACTGTCAATAATTCTAGCACGTTTTTATGTGACTCCAAATTCTCTTCTTATCACTATGCATCACTAGTTTATAGGCATATATTAGAAGCCAGTTTCAATAAGGTTTTAGATTCACCTGATCTCTTGGAGTGTAACTAGAACTTAAGCTACTTATATGCCACAAAATAGACATGCAACAGTATCAGTTCTCATATTAACAGCTACTGTGGTCATCTGTCAAGAAATGATGAAACTGAGAAGCCTTTTAGTTGGGCTTCAGAAAGCAGTCTACCTAAGTATTCTTGAGTTCTTCCCTGAACGTTTATCAAGACTAAGTATAAAACACTCTGAGAGGTGTATGCACATCCATTACTAGGTTGTGCTTTCAACAACCCTAAAGGGTAAGTACTCTTCTCTCTTTTTTACAGAGAAGAAAACAGAGAGGGTGATTGTTTTAAGCTTTCCCAAAAGCCCACAGCAGGAGCTTGCAGAGTTAAAATGCGGAGCAGCCATTTGACTGCACGTCTGAGGGTTTTAGCTCTGTCCTGGAAGTCGCGTTTCAGTTCAGGGCCCTGTGTGCTGAGGCTGCTTCCAGAGGCCAGGTGTTCAATTCCTGGCCTTGCCACTTCTGGATTATGCTTACTGGAGGCTTTTTTTTAAAGGAGATTTCACATAATAACCCTATTATTAGTATTATCATCATTATTATCATAATCTTTTCTCTGACATAATTTCCGTAAAATATTTTTACTAAAGAAGAGGAGCACTTGAAAAAAAAAAAATGCTAATCCACCCCTACCACACAAACCCCAGATGGCCTTGTGTTAAGTGGGGGAAGACACCGCGATAATAACCACGATTACCATCAATTCCACCCAGCGGCAGATGTGAAAGAGAAAAAGATGCCCGGGATGCTCGCATAGAAGTTCAGAAAATCTTTCTGTCCTCCAAACAGCACAAAAGCGCAATCCATGCTTAAAGACTAGGTTCTGCGCCGTCCCATTTTAATCTTCTTGCATATCTATGCCCCAGATGGCCCTGTGTTTAATTGAAGGGGAGCAATTGTCACTTTACTAGCAATTCAGGGGAAATTACAGAAATATGGAAACTGCCCTGTGTGTCTTTATTTAATTTTCTGTCCTCTACCCAGCAGCATGGATAAAGAGAGGGGTGTATATTTTTAGCCGAGGGTGCCATTTTGACTTTAAAAGAGAGTGAGTTATGCCAAGATTCTTCTGCCCCAGGTTGGCTGTAAACACAGGAGAATAAAGTGAGCCTGCTCCTGGGCTACTGTATGTAAATACAAATTAGTTAGCAGTTCAGTCACTCAGTCGTATCCGACTCTTTACGACCCCATGGATTGCAGCACGCCAGGCCTCCCTGTCCATCACCAACTCCCGGAGCAAATTAGTTATAATATATAGAAATTAGAGATCAGATTTCCTCAGTTGCACTGGCCACATTTTAAGTGCTCAGTAGCCAAACATGGCTCTTGGCTACTGTATCGGATCGCACAGAAATGGGACGTTTCAATGCCGTTCTAAACGCAATCGGGTGTGTCCGATTCTTAGTGAGCCCACAGACTGTAGCCTGCCAGATTCCTCTGTCTGTGAGATTTTACCCGGTAAGAATACTGGAGTGGTTTGTCATTTCCTCCTCCAGGGGATCTTTCTGACTCAGGAATCAAACCTGCATCTCCTTCACTGGCAGGCGGATTCTTTACCACTGGAAAGCCCTACTCTAAATCCTGAGGCTCTCATTTTTTAAATAAAGTCGTTGTATTGGCACTTAAAAACCATAAAGTTTTTACATGCAAAAAACTTTGGACCACATGGAGCCTAACAGTTCCCTTTATATAAGAGAAGAAAAAATAGCAAATTCACTAATAAGCAAGGCTGCCCCAGAAGGATGCTGTAAGAAAACCACCATGTCATGATGCGAATTCCCGTCCTATGTATGTGCTTTGTCCCCAGCTGTAGTTTCTAAGGTCCTCAAAGACAAAAGCAACTGGTATCTATTTATTCATCCCAAATGTCTAATTCCGTGTCTAGTACATAGTGAGATCCAAGCAGTGTTTGCTGATTGATTTAATGTTATTAAGAGGAGCATTGTGACCTAATTTATAATCTATTCTTCATGGTAATAGGGTTTTAAGAAAACGAGACACTAGCTGGGTTAGCATTAGCAGAGTGTCTGGAGTGTCACTTAATAAGCCACTGCCAGGCTAGACATGATTCCCCAGAGCAGGTATGTGAGCAGGTGCTAGACAAGTCCACCTGGGCAGGTGTTGGCAACACCTCTCACAGTCCAGGGAGAGTTCATTCTGAAGGACAAGGTAGTGTTCAAAGGACTCAGCGAGAGTAGTCGAAGTCCAGGCAAGCAGTTGGTAATGAGCTTCTGAAATGGCTATGAAAAAGCAGACCTGAGGGGGAAGGTCACACTTGGAAGTCCAGTCAACAGAAAGGGCTCTCATTGTTCTTAGAAAGGCAAGTTTCCAGGAGCAAAGTTCCAGTTTCTACTGTTTCTCTTAAGTTAATTTGTATTGGAGTATAGATGCTTTACAATCCTGTTAGTTTCCACTGCACACCAAAGTGAATCAACTATTCATGTACATTTTGGGGTGGCCGAGCAGTTCTTTGGGGTTTTTCCACAACATCAAACAAACCTTTTGGCCAACCCAGTAAGTCCCCTGTTTTGGACTTCCTTCCTACGTGGGTCACCACAGAGCACTGAGTGGAGTTTCCTGAGCTACACAGTCGATTCTCATTAGTTACCTACTTTATGCGCAGTATCATGGTATCAGTAGTGTGCATATGCCAAGCCCAGTCTCCCAATTCATTCTCCCTCTTTTCCTCCTTGGTGTCCAGGGATTTGTTATCTACCTCTGTGTCTATTTCTTCTACAGTTTCTAGAGAGGAACTTGTCAGATGAAGGCAGGACCCTGACTCAGGAAGAAAGCAGAAAAGGAAGAATCTTGCTCCAGACAGGAATTCAGGTCCAGAGAGGCAGGCTGAAGATGACTTCCAAAGAGATCTTAGGTCATTCTGTGTCATGTAGGACCTGGTTGACTTCATGACTATGAATTTGCAGCTGCAACAGCTGTATCTTCCCCACTCCCATCTCCCACTGCACCCAGGGCAGGGAAGAGCTAAGGGGCCAGGAGGCAGGAAGGCAGAGAGTTAGGGTCCAGTGGGAGGTGGAAGGGCTGGCCTGGGTAGGCACTCAGGCTGGCACAGGGGGGTAGCTCTAGTTTTGGGGGCAGATTTATTACCCAAGGGTCATCAACCTTGTGTGTTTGCAGCAAAATCAAACAAGACCAGCCCCCACAAAAAAACAATAAAAGTAAAAAAGTATAGGTCAAAGGCATTAAATTATCAACCTTGGGAAAAAGCAGGAATTCTTGAGATCTCCTGCCAAGGCTGCTAGCATATCTCTTTTGAATTACATACTGAGGATGGAGGGTCAATCATTCACCATAATATTGTTGGTACTGGTCCTCTATGAGATGTCATCTGGTTTTGGGTGGGCAGAGCTGTCAGGGAGTTGGTGAGCACAGAAACCAGCTTAGACCTCATGGTCGAGGGAACTCAGGACAGATGGTTGGGTGTGGTGTTTCTGTGGCAGCCACTCCAGAAGCCAGAGCCTTCTTCTCCTCTCCCCTCTCTGTTTAAAGCAAGCAGCAGTTAAATGTTTAAATTGAGCTTTAAAGCCATTTCCTCAAAGAGTTAACATAATATAAGCCATCATAAAAAAATAAGGATCCATTTATACTCAAATTACACAGGAGTCACTTGTCTCTATCAAGGCTCATGAGTATTTGCTCTTAAAAGCTATTTTTTCCTCAGAAACAATAGCGCAGGTGCATGGCCTTCAGTGCACAGCATATTCATCCCAGGAGGCGGGAAGGTGATTTCACACCTGTTTCTTCTCTTTACTAACACCAAAGTGAATCAACTATTCATGTACATTTTGGGGTGGCCGAGCAGTTCTTTGGGGTTTTTCCACAACATCAAACAAACCTTTTGGCCAACCCAGTAAGTCCCCTGTTTTGGACTTCCTTCCTACGTGGGTCACCACAGAGCACTGAGTGGAGTTTCCTGAGCTACACAGTCGATTCTCATTAGTTACCTACTTTATGCGCAGTATCATGGTATCAGTAGTGTGCATATGCCAAGCCCAGTCTCCCAATTCATTCTCCCTCTTTTCCTCCTTGGTGTCCAGGGATTTGTTATCTACCTCTGTGTCTATTTCTTCTACAGTTTCTAGAGAGGAACTTGTCAGATGAAGGCAGGACCATGACTCAGGAAGAAAGCAGAAAAGGAAGAATCTTGCTCCAGACAGGAATTCAGGTCCAGAGAGGCAGGCTGAAGATGACTTCCAAAGAGATCTTAGGTCATTCTGTGTCATGTAGGACCTGGTTGACTTCATGACTATGAATTTGCAGCTGCAACAGCTGTATCTTCCCCACTCCCATCTCCCACTGCACCCAGGGCAGGGAAGAGCTAAGGGGCCAGGAGGCAGGAAGGCAGAGAGTTAGGGTCCAGTGGGAGGTGGAAGGGCTGGCCTGGGTAGGCACTCAGGCTGGCACAGGGGGGTAGCTCTAGTTTTGGGGGCAGATTTATTACCCAAGGGTCATCAACCTTGTGTGTTTGCAGCAAAATCAAACAAGACCAGCCCCCACAAAAAAACAATAAAAGTAAAAAAGTATAGGTCAAAGGCATTAAATTATCAACCTTGGGAAAAAGCAGGAATTCTTGAGATCTCCTGCCAAGGCTGCTAGCATATCTCTTTTGAATTACATACTGAGGATGGAGGGTCAATCATTCACCATAATATTGTTGGTACTGGTCCTCTATGAGATGTCATCTGGTTTTGGGTGGGCAGAGCTGTCAGGGAGTTGGTGAGCACAGAAACCAGCTTAGACCTCATGGTCGAGGGAACTCAGGACAGATGGTTGGGTGTGGTGTTTCTGTGGCAGCCACTCCAGAAGCCAGAGCCTTCTTCTCCTCTCCCCTCTCTGTTTAAAGCAAGCAGCAGTTAAATGTTTAAATTGAGCTTTAAAGCCATTTCCTCAAAGAGTTAACATAATATAAGCCATCATAAAAAAATAAGGATCCATTTATACTCAAATTACACAGGAGTCACTTGTCTCTATCAAGGCTCATGAGTATTTGCTCTTAAAAGCTATTTTTTCCTCAGAAACAATAGCGCAGGTGCATGGCCTTCAGTGCACAGCATATTCATCCCAGGAGGCGGGAAGGTGATTTCACACCTGTTTCTTCTCTTTACTTGCTCTTGGTCTGGCTAATTTGCCCAGTGTCAAGATCAGCGTGGCCGGAGCCTGTCAGCAAGAATCCTCCCTTCGAAAAGCCGCATCCTCACTCTGGAAGTTGGTCGGTGTGAAGGGCTCTGCACCCTGTTCTAGATGAACCCTCTTTTTCCATCACATATAAATGGAACTGAGTGGTAATATTATTTTAGAAGAGATTATGTGTTTAGTGAAATAGAGAGATGAGGAGAGAGAGAGAAATAGAAAACAGAGAGAAAGAGAGAGGAAAAGTAGTTTTAAGTGGTACTTGGCATAGCCTGGGCTTCCCTGGTAGCTCAGCTGCTAAAGAACCCACCTGCAGTGCAGGAGACCCCGGTTCAACTCCTGGGGTGGGAAGACCCCCTGAAGAAGGGATAGGCTACCCCTTCCAGTGTTCTTGGGCTTCCCTGGTGGCTCAGACAGTAAAGAATCTGCCTGCAATGCAGGAATCCTGTGTTCAATCCCTTGGTTTGAAATCCAAGCCAATCCCTAGAAGAGAATGGCTACCCATTCCAGTATTCTTGCCTGGAGAATTCCATGGACAGGGGAGCCTAGAGGGCTAGGTCATGGGGTTGCAAAGAGTCAGACACAACTGATCAATTTTCACTTGGCATAGCCTATTAATGGGAGATAGAAATAGAAAGAAGGGACATTATTCTGTGAAGGGACATTATTCTATTGGCTAGAGGTGATTTCTGAGAAAAGACATGTGATGTTCACTCCCAGAAGAAAAAGAGAAGAAACCACAGATCTCTGCAAGCCTTCACTTTGCCGTGTGTCCTGGATCAGGAGGGGTGAACTTGTCACATCTCTACACAGTAGGGTCTGTGTGACAATCACTGTGTGATTTGTGTCACAAGAGAGCATGCCCAGTTCACATAAGAGAACACACTTCTGTTATGTGTGACAGCTTCCACCCCATATTTTACTTCAACTTTCTGTTCCTCTCACATTTACCTCCTAATTTGCTCTGGAGTAGAATGGCCACACAAATTACAAAAAATGCTTGGTTTTACATAATAATTGAAAATAATGAATTATTTTATGTATCTTTATATGTATATTAAAATCATACTCTCCACCCATTATAATTAGTTGACATTATCCTAATATTTATATTCTAAAGTATGATTTGTATAATTTTAATATGACCTATAAAGCATATTATAAACTTGCCAATTTCTTTTCTTTTTTTATTGAAACATTTTTCCTTTTTATTCTGATGCCAATGCAGGTTAGTTAGTAACAGCTCAAGCTGCAAGCTTGTCATTTTCTAAGTGGTTTGAAGGCTCACTAATTCCCTAATCAGACAAAAGGCTGTAATGAAACATTTGATATTTTTGAATAATGTGCACCAAATTATTGAGCATAAACTTATTTTCATATTTTACATTGCTTATTTAAATATTTAGAATATGGTTTTAATTACCATGAAACTTTACTAAACATCCACCTGTCAGTAAAGAAACTGATTATTTACTTTTTTTTTAGATTCACATTCTCCTGAAAGGGAAACAGGTGTGAAAACCTGCAGGTATTTATCCACCAACAAAAAAATAAAGGATATCTGTGAAACGTGGAGGGAGCATAAACAGGAACCACATGCCATCGGAATGTGATTCCAAGCCCCAAATGGGGGAGGAGGGTCTAGGTGAGCAGAGAAGCGTGCAACTTGTCCTCTCTGGGACTTCCCGATCAGGGACTGATGTTTTCCTCCCAGGTGAGGTTAAGATGCCTTTAGATGCTATAGTTCAGTTCAATTCAGTCGCTAAGTCGTGTCCGACCCTTTGCGACATCATGGACTGCAGCACATCAGGCCTCCCTGTCCATCACCAACTCCCGGAGTTTACCCAAACTCATGTCCATTGAGTCGATGATGCCATCCAACCATCTCATCCTCTGTTGTCCCCTTCTCCTCCTGCCTTCCTTCTTTCCCAGCATCAGGATCTTTTCCAATGAGTCAGTTCTTTGCATCAGGTGGCCAAAGTATTGGAGTTTCAGCTTCAGCTACACTGGAAATTATATCCTTGGGGCTTTATAAGAACAGGGTGTGGTGAGAAGTACAGTCAGTTAGAGATATGTAGAACACCTCTCATAGGTCAGGTACCTCATTAAGCTCTACCTATCAATTTAATCTTCACATGATTATTTATGATAAGATTATTTCCATTTTATAGATGTAAGAATCAAGGTTAAGTAGTCTTCCTGAGTGGAGAAGGCAATGGCACCCCACTCCAGTACTCTTGCCTGGAAAATCCCATGGACGGAGGAGCCTGGAAGGCTGCAGTCCATGGGGTCATGAAGAGTCGGACACGACTGAGCAACTTCACTTTCACTTTTCACTTTCATGCATTGGAGAAGGAAATGGAAACCCACTCCAGTATTCTTGCCTGGAGAATCCCAGGGACGGGGGAGCCTGGTGGGCTGCCATCTATGGAGTCTCACAGAGTCGGACACGACTGAAGTGACTTAGCAGCAATCTTCCTGAGATACCAATGATTGTTCATGGACTTGGCTTATTTCCTATTCGGCATATGCAGAGTCTGTGCTAATATCTCCTCTATTATTCCTGATACCTGTAAATTTATGTCATTCCTTTTTTCTTATTCATTCTTCCTAGAAGTCTGTCAACTTCATTGGCTTGTTCAGTTGCACACTGAGGAAACCAGAATTGAAAGAGACACGTGTACCCCAATGTTCATTGCAGCACTGTTTACAGTAGCCAGGACATGGAAGTAACCTAGATGCCCATTGGCAGATGAATGGATAAGAAAGTTGTGGTACATATACACAATGGAATATTACTTGGCCATTAAAAAGAATGCATTTGAATCCCTTCTAATGAGGTGGATGAAACTGGAGCCTATTATACAGAGTGAAGTAAGTCAGAAAGAAAAGCACCAATACAGTATACTAACGCATATATATGGAATTTAGAAAGATGATAATGATGACCCAATATGTGAGACAGCAAAAGAGACACAGATATAACAAACAGACTTTTGAATTCTATGGGAGAAGGCAAGGGTGGGATGATTTGAGAGAGTAAGAGTAGTATTGAAACAAGTATATTATCATATATGAAGCAGATCACTGGTCCAGGTCGATGTATGAGACAGGGTGCTCAGGGCTGACGCACTGGGCCGACCCTGGGGGATGGGATGGGGAGGGAGGGGCAGGGTTCAGAATGGGGAACACATGTGTGCCTGTGGCTGATTCATGTCACTACAATATTGTAAAGTAATTAGCCTCCAATCAAACTAAATTAATTTTTTAAAAAGTCTGTCAACTTCATTGGCTTGTTCAAAGAACAATCTTTATATTCTTGATTTTCTCTATTTTTTTGTTTTGAATTTCACTGATTTTTGTTCTTTATTATTTCCTCCCTTCTGTTTGCTTGGTGTCTATTTTGCTCTTCTTATTTCTAGTTTCTTGAGGTCGATGTTTAGATCACGGACTCTGGATGTTCATCTGTCTTTACTGCTTCAGCTTCGGTTCTGGGGCTCCAATGGCCCAGCCACCCACAGCAGCAATGTGCCTCCAACACCAGAAGATGACCAGGGCCCGGGGAAGTCAAGACAGCACCTAGTTAAACACATCACTCACTACTTATGGGAGCATATTTTTTAAAAATTCCCCAATGCAAACTGCTGTTAACTTATTAAAGTATGGATTTATATTCATAGCTGAATGGAGAATTATTTCTTACCGACAATTACCACTTCAGTTTCCATTCAAGGACAAATCTGCCTTTTCTGAAACATCATGCCAGTTTCTATAGTCCCTATATGCACTGTGGGTCCATCATAGACACAGATCCTTCATCAAAATGGTTTTCTGAGTAACGAGTCTATAAGCCCCCTGACTCCCCTTCTCCTCAAGGTCTCCCTGAACCAAGGTGGACTTAGGAGTTAATGCTCTAATCCTCCCCTTGGTGTCTCATTTATACTCAGGCCACCCTGCATTTTCTTTACTGCATTAAAGTCAAAAGGTCTAAACTTAAAAGACATCATAAACTAAGGGGAGCTGAGAGCTATTTCCATTTTAATCAGAAACAAGCAGAGAGCGAGAGAGAGAAAGAGGATTCAGAGATGGGGAATGGGATGTGGGGGTGATGTTATTACTAGACAACAGAGGGGAGGAGAGAGTGATGGATAATTTTGGGTGTCAACAACTCAGGGATCCGGACATTTGGTCAAACATTATTCTGGTTGTGTCTATGAGAGTGATTCTTGATGAGATTAACACTTGAATCAGTAGACTGAGAAAGTGGATCGCCCTGCCCTGTGTGTGTGTGTGTGTGTGTGTGTGTGTAAGTGAAGGGGGCTCATCTGATTAACTGAAGACACGACGGCTGAGAAATAAGGAACTCTACCCACCCTACTGTTGAGCTGGGACATTGGTCTTCTGCCTTCAGACTGGAACTTCACCATCAGCTCTCCTGTCTCTCAGGGGTTCAGACTCAGATGGAAATTCTACCTTTGCCTCCACTGGGTCTCAAGCCTTTGGATTTGAACTGGGACTTGCAACATGAACTAGTCTGGGTTAGCTCAGACTTGGACCACTGGATCTCCTGGGCCTGCAGGTTGCTAACTGCAAATCTTGGGATTTCTGAGCATTTATAATGTAAGCCAACTCCTATACATTATGAGCTCTCTCTTCATATATAGACAGATAGATGGGGATAGAGGCTATATATACATAATATATATATCAGCCAGGGTTCTCCAGAGAAAGAGAGTCAACAAGATTATGCATAATTCTTTTCTCTGGAGTACCCTGGCTAATACAGACAGGAAGTGCTGTAAATTAAAGGTTGCCTCACAGATAAAAATAAAGGGAAATAAACTGAAATCTAGGTTCCCTAAATCTAGGTTTCCTACTCACTACCTATTTCCTAGTCATTTATACCTTCCTTAGCCTTCAAGTTCACCTGAAGGATCATGAGCCATTTCTTTTTGACCCTAAATACACTAAATAATAAATATTGAATGCCATGCCAAAAATTTGGTGGCCTATGTTTTGTGTTTATTCACTAATTATTTAATCCAATAAATATCTACTAAATAGCAGATAAAATAGGACTACGCATAAAATGCCAGCCAGAAATATCAGGGAGAGTGAGGATAAAGTGACAAATAAAAAGAGACATGCCCCCTCTCCCGGCCCTATGTAACGAACCGACCTTGGGGGTAGCAGGCATTAAACTAGGTCAATGACTCAACTTTAAAAAATAGTGATAAATACAACTCTGCCTTTGCTGCTCTTGTTGTCTCTCAATTGTGTCCAACTCTTTGCGACCCCAGGGACT
Source organism: Cephalophus harveyi (assembly GCA_006410635.1). Taxonomy (NCBI): domain Eukaryota; kingdom Metazoa; phylum Chordata; class Mammalia; order Artiodactyla; family Bovidae; genus Cephalophus; species Cephalophus harveyi. Next base: position 53,633 of record SJYT01063925.1, read on the forward strand.
GCGGCATGCCAGGCTTCCCTGTCTTTCACTATCTCCCAGAGGTTGCTCAAACTCCTGTCCATTGAGTTGGTGATACCACCCAACCATCTCGTCCTCTGTCGTCCCCTTTTGGCTGGATGGAAACTCATGATACTGTAGAAAATACTTGGAGTAAACAATGAAATTAAACTGAAGAGTTTTGCTGTTGTTTAACATGAACTATCTTCTGTAAGGTGACTAAATAGCTTTAATGTTGAAAAATTTGGTAATTATATTAGTAAATAATATGCAGATTTGTAGGACATTAAAGTCTATCATGTAGAAAGAAAATACAAACTTGTGTGATACACTAATACCCATGAACACACATGCACATACACAAATGTCTGTGAAATCTAATGAAATCAGATTAGGGTCTGCAGTTTCTCTCATTTTCCTGGGTTTGACATTTTGCTACAGTTATGTCACATGCTTTCTCTGGAGAAAGCTGGATGGAGGGTATCAACGATCTCCCTGTACTATTTTTATAATTATTTCAAAATACATCATATGTCATAATCAGGGCTTCCCAGGTGATTCAGTGGTAAGGAATCTGCTTGCCGATGCAGGAGACTCAGGAGATGTGGGTTCCATCTCTGGGTCAGGAAGATCCCCTGGAGAAGGGCATGGCAACCCACTCCAGTATTCTTGCCTGGAGAATCCCATGGACAGAGGAGCCTGGTGGGCTGCAGTCCATGGGGCTGCAAAGTCAGAAATGAATGAGTGATTCAGTGCACTCACACATCATAATTATTTTAAAAATAGAATGCTAAAAAATAGTATGTGTGCTATAAATGCTACAATCTAAAATAGAATTGTTTCTTTAACTGAAAGACTGGAGAAAATGCCAAAAAAAATTACTTTGTTATAATACGGGGGTAATGGTTTTCTCTCCTTGAGTGTTTTATACTCCCTTTTCCATAATATTTAAATATTATTTCAATGCTATTTACCTAATGTTAAAAGAAAATTTAGTGTAAAATCTTATTTCCCATAGAAAAGAATATACTTTGAACAGTTTCTTGCTAAATATTAAGATAGAATGTAAAAATAGTTTTTGTGAAAACCCTTTCAAAAGCTAACCCATTCTGTCGAACTCCTTAAGTGCATCTTCTTTGACATGAAATTTCAAAAAATGACAGAAAACTGTGTTGAAATACCCGACAAATCACCATTTCAGCTTTTAAGCATTATCTCAAAAATCTAGGTCTAGCTTGTGGAAATGAAGTCACAGACTTGTCCAAATGAGATTCAGTTATAATATCTGTCTTGGGTTATTCCTCAGCTGTGTGGCTTGTGGCACCAGCTGTCAAAGAGAATGTTAGTAGTTCACCAACTTTTTAGCAATTAATGGGATTATTTTATGTTTTTGCCTTTATTCAGAGTAATTATTTTATTTTATATATTTATTAAATATGCATCTCATTAATTTAGTAGTAAAAATCTATAATCACTGATATCATTGGATTTTCCATATCTTTTTCTATTTATAAATTAAATCTCTTTTAGTAACATTTATTACTAGCTATTCTACCACATATTTTATGTACATATTAGTAATCCAAATGAATGATAGTAAAATATCAATTTAGGTTTTACTAAAAAAGTGTTTGTTTCTATCGTGACCAGATCCAGGTTTTAACACATCATGTTCTGCTGCTGGAATAAAAGTGCAGCTGAAATTAAGAAGTCTCATTTCCTTATGCATACGTACACCACCAGCTGAGAGATCTAGTAAAACAGTAATAGAAGAATGCATTGGCAATAATAATAGTATCAACAGCAACAATGGTAAATAACATAGCTTTTACCATGTCTCATGGACTATTCTAAATGCTTTAGGCATTTTATCCTTCTAACAGCTTTATGTGGTAGGTAATAATTTAGTCCCAGTTTATAAATGAGGGAAGTGAAGTTTAAGAAATTTAACTCTGGTTAATACAGGTCAAGAATAAATATGTTTGAATTATCTATCACAATCTAGCTCTAGAATTTACACATCTCATAACGCTCTTGACTCAATGGACATGAGTTTGAGCAAACTCCAGGAGATAGTGAAGGACCGGGAAGCCTGGCGTGCTGCAGTCAATGGTGTTGCAAAGAGTTAGACACAACCAAGAAGCTGAACAACACGGCACATGGAGTACAGCTCCTTGTACTATACAGTAGGTATTCATTAGTTATCTATTTTGTGTTTGTTGTTTAGTTGCTAAGTCGAGTCTGACTCCTTGCAGCCCCGTGGAGTACAGCCCGCCACGATCCTCCGTCCATGGGATTTCCCAGGCAAGAATACCAGAGAGAATTGCCATTTCCTTCTCCATGGGATCTTCCCCACCCAGGGATCAAACTTGCCTCTCCTGCGTTGGCAGACAGATTCTTAGCCGATGAGTCACCCAGAAAGCCCGTGATCACGATCCACCATCACACAGTTCTATGAAGGAATGCCCGAGGGGTTTATGGAGCTCCGTGCAAGGGCTTCAACAAGATGGGAAGAGCACAGCCCAAGACTTCCTACAGGAGGTGCCTTTTGGCCAAGATTTTTAAGACACGAATGAAAGTAGCCACAGAAGGTGGGTGTAGATTCATGCGTATGGGGAAAGTCAGTGCAGGCGGAGAAGGCAACCTTTCCCTAATGCATGTGAGCAGAATCAAACATATGTACCTGTGTGTAAATGCCTGCATGTACATGCATATATGTAACATGCACGCATGATGTGTAGTCCGGCATCACCATGTCTGCTGCTTAGTGCTCCCTCGATTAGACTTTGTGTCTCCCTGTTTTTATCCCCACACCTCCCCCAGTCTCCAATGATGCTTCACACACTCTGGTTTTGGAACTTAGCATCTGCTCAGTGAAGGAGCTTTTGTTTCCTTCCTGCAAACACTCTAAGCACACCCCTGATCTCTAAATTAAAGAAGCAAAATAGTATGGGTTCTTTATGTAAGTCATTTGGATGCTGATTCCCAGGAGAAAATTTTATCTAAATTATCCATAAACATTTCCCCCTTTCAGCAGAACTTCATGCCCATCCCCTTACCCTCGCTGCAGATGTCAACAAAGCAAAACCCAAGATGGTTTGGGATGACTGAGTGCTGTTTTGTCTGCTTATCCCTACCCACCCCCAACCTTTGGGGTGGTAGTCAGTATAAGATGCCACCACAATGACAAATTAGTGTGTTTTTACAGCAAATAAAGTAATTTGGTAGATCAGTCAACTGCACAGCACTTTGCAAAATGTCCTCCTCGATGTGCTTTGGATGACAGATCTTTTAGGAATCGGTGTAAAATTTATGAGGCAAAATTGCCCCAGTTGACTTGACAAATGGCCACCATTTTACTTGGGAAAATATTGGGCTTGCAGTGCTCCGCTGGCAGCAGACCCTGGTCCAGAAAGACACAACGCTCTGCTGCTCTGGGTCAGCCTCACAAAAGCACTCTCAGCAAAATGAATACAACTTAGGAAGGAACGTGAAAGAAAAGTGAGAACCACCACTTTCTAAGAGCAGGAGCTCTACTAATCCAAAACCGAGACAAAAACCCTAATTAAATGCCAAATCAAACTAGCTCATTTTTTTAAGGAGAGATTTTTCAGCCTTTCAGTAATTTATTTATTCTTAGAAACAAAAGAAAGGGACTGGCAGAGTGTGGGAGCCTGCAGACAAACAGCCCCAAACTTCCATCTTCTATTTAGCAAAGTGAAATAGGAAAAGCATTTTTTTATTCACCTAATAGCTAGGAATTGTTTTCTTAAACTCCTGGGGACTGCAAAGGAAACAACACACTCAGTGCTTTCTTGTGGCTTCCTCATCTGGATCCCTCTCCAGACCCATCAGATTCTTGTCCAAACACCCACTGGCAGCTGTCACCCTCCAGATTTGCAGAGATGAGCTCAGGGTTTGTGCCACCAGCGCAAGTTGGAAGAAGGCTCATTTCCATGGATGAAGGCAGGAAGATGACAGGTTTCTTTTGTTGATCTTCTGTGTTTTGTTTTTCTAGGGCAAGACAACTCACTCAGTGGACATAACAGCCAATCTGGCCTCCACAAAGCCTGTCCAGATGGCTCGTAGTAGCTGAGAGGGACTGCCACAAGCAAACTCAGTCCAACTCTTTCATTACAGGCCACCTTCTCCCCATGGCCTGCAAGCCACATGGTCTCATCTAGGAAACTCTGCTGTTTTTGAAAATCATGGATGTTTTTAAATTTTAACACACATCTATATTACTGTTCATTTTTGAAAATTATGCACCATTTGGAAAGATGCTAAGTTAAAGATAGTGAAACGGTGTCTTTTTCTGATGTCTTCCAGAAGCAAAGTGCTCGTGAATCTTAAGGCAAGTATATTAATAGCATTAACATTAGTTAGTTAGTTAGTTAGTTAGTTCAGTCACTCAGTCGTGTCTGACTCTTTGCGACCCCATGAATCGCAGCACGCCAGGCCTCTGTGTCCATCACCAAATCCCAGAGTTCACTCAGACTCACATCCATCGAGTCTGTGATGCCATCCAGCCATCTCATCCTCTGTCGGTCCCTTCTCCTCCTGTCCCCAATCCCTCCCAGCATCAGAGTCTTTTCCAATGAGTCAGCTCTTCGCACAAGGTGGCCAAAGTACTGGAGTTTCAGCTTTAGCATCATTCCTTCCAAAGAACACCCAGGGCTAATATCCTTGAGAATGGACTGGTTGGATCTCCTTGCAGTCCAAGGGACTCTCAAGAGTCTTCTCCAAAACCACAGTTCAAAAGCATCAGTTCTTCAGTGCTCAGCTTTCCTCACAGTCCAACTCTCACATCCATACATGACCACTGGAAAAACCACAGCTTTGACTAGACGGACCTTTGTTGGCATAGTAACGTCTCTGCTTTTCAATATGCTATCTAGGTTGGTCATAATTTTTCTTCCAAGGAGTAAGCGTCTTTTAATTTCATGGCTGCAGTCACCATCTGCAGTGATTTTGGAGCCCCCAAAAATAAAGTCAGACACTGTTTCCCCATCTAGTTCCCATGAAGTGATGGGACCAGATACCATGATCTTCGTTTTCTGAATGTTGAGCTTTAAGCCAACTTTCTCGTTCTCCTCTTTCATTTTCATCAAGAGGCTTTTCAGCTTTCTGCCAGAAGGATGGTGTCATCTGCATATCTGAGGTTATTGATATTTCTCCTGGCAATCTTGATTCTAGCTTGTGCTTCTTCCAGCCCAACGTTTCTCATGATGTACTCTGCATATAAGTTAAATAAGCAGGGTGACAATATACAGCCTTGATGGACTCCTTTTCCTATTTGGAACCAGTCTGTTGTTCCATGTCCAGTTCTAACTGTTGCTTCTTGACCTGCATATAGGTTTCTCAAGAGGCAGGTCAGGTGGTCTGGTATTCCCATCTCTTTCAGAATTTTCCACAGTTTATTGTGATCCACACAGTCAAAGGCTTTGGCATAGTCAATAAAGCAGAAGTAGATGTTTTTCTGGAACTCTCTTGCTTTTTC
>SJYT01063925.1:59260-196482 GCA_006410635.1 Cephalophus harveyi
GATGTTGGCAATTTGATCTCTGGTTCCTCTGCCTTTTCTAAAACGAGCTTGACCATCTTCAAGTTCACAGTTCACGTATTGCTGAAGCCTGGCTTGGAGAATTTTGAGCATTATTTTACTAGCGAGTGAGATGAGTGCAACTGTGCAATAGTTTGAGCATTCTTTGGCATTGCCTTTCTTTGGAATTGGAATGAAAACTGACTTTTCCAGTCCTGTAGCCACTGCTGAGTTTTCCAGATTTGCTGACATATTGAGTGCAGCACTTTCACAGCATCATCTTTCAGGATTTGAAACAGCTCAACTGGAATTCCATCACCTCCTAGCTTTGTTCATAGTTGAAGGAGTCTTTTGGGCCTCGAAAAGAAAACAACAGTTACAAAGGCCCTTGCTGAATCATCTAACTTTGGAGAAAACAAAACAGAACTTTAGGTCCCGCCCTGATGCTCCAGGTTGGTTGCATCTATCTGGAACTTATCACTCCTTGTCCAGAAACCTTCCACCCCCTACACCTGCCCAGAAGACTTATCATCCCCTGCTCAACTACAAATGCCATCTCAACTAAAAAATACCCCAAATATCCCGCCTGATTAACGTTTCCCTTATCGCTTCCACAGCCTCCCTACAAATATGGAGCCTTCCTGATCCCTCTCTGTGCTCAGCCTGGTCATTAGGCCAGCTGTCGCCCCTCCTTGCCTGAATAAAAGTAACCTATTTCTGTTGAGGTCATCTTTCCTCTTTCTGCCTCGGCCTGAACTATACCTTACAGTAGTGATGCTTTCTAAGGCCCACTTTTGACTTTACATTCCAGGATGTCTGGCTCTATGTGAGTGATCACACCATCGTGATTATCTTGGTCGTAAAGATCTTTTTTATACAGTTCTTCTGTGTATTCTTGCCACCTCTTCTTAATATCTTCTGCTTCTGTTAGGTCCATACCATTTCTGTCCTTTATCGAGCCCATCTTTGCATGAAATGTTCCCTTGGCATCTCTAATTTTCTTGAAGAGATCTCTAGTCTTTCCCATTCTGTTGTTTTCCTCTATGTCTTTGCACTGACCGCTGAAGAAGGGTTTCTTATCTCTTCTTGCTATTCTTTGGAACTCTGCATTCAGATGCTTATATCTTTCCTTTTCTCCTTTGCTTTTTGCTTCTCTTCTTTTCACAGCTGTTTGTAAGGCCTCCCCAGACAGTCATTTTGCTTTTTTGCATTTCTTTTCCATGGGGATGGTCTTGATCCCTGTCTCCTGTACAATGTCACGAAGCGCAGTCCATAGTTCATCAGGCACTCTATCTATCAGATCTAGTCTCTTAAATCTATTTCTCACTTCCACTCTATAATCATAAGGGATTTGATTTAGGAGTGTACAGGGACTGCACTCTTTTAATCTGATCTCAGATGTTCTCCTGATAAGCTTCTGTACCTCTCAAGGTTATTGAACTGTGACCTTCTCTCTGGAATGAAGAATGCTTCATCAGGTAGTTAACATCTTCCATTTGTTGGGGATTTTGTTCTACAGAAGTGTTCAATGATATTGCTATGTACATCCCTTGAAGTGGAATGAGGATGCTGCCCCAAGGCCACACTATTGTTTTTTGACTGTTGCTCCTTTGTTCGTGCATCCCCTTCTTTCTTTGATTAGCAACTCTTTGAACCTGCTGTGAAGTGTTGCACTTAATATGCCAGAAAATTTGGAAAACTTAGCAGTGGCCTCAGGACTGGAAAAGGTCAGTTTTCATTCCAATCCCAAAGAAAGGCAATGCCAAAGAATGCTCAAGCTACTGCACAATTGCACTCATTTCACACGCTAGTAAAGTAAAGCTCAAAATTCTCCAAGCCAGGATTCAACAGTACGTGAGCCGTGAACTTGTAGATTTCAAGCTTGTTTTAGAAAAGGCAGAGGATCCAGAGATCAAATTGACAACATCTGATGGATCATCAAAAAAGCAAGAAAGTTCCAGAGAAACATCTTTTTCTGCTTTATTGACTATGCCAAAGCCTTTGACTGTGTGGATCACAACAAACTGGAAAATTCTTAAAATGATGGGAATACCAGACCACCTGACCTACCTCTTGAGAAACCTATATGCAGATCAGGAAGCAACAGTTAGAACTGGTCATGGAACAATAGACTGGTTCCAAGTCAGGAAAGGAGTACGTCAAGACTGTATATTGTCACTGTGCTTATTTAACTTATATGTGGAGTACATCATGGGAAATGCTGGGCTCGAGGAAGCACAAGCTGGAATCAAGATTGCTGGGAGAAATATCAATAACCTCAGATATGCAGAGAGCACCACCCTTAGGGCAGAGAGTATTATGGTAAGAATAACTCATTCTTGTGGTAAGAAGAACTAAAAAGCCTCTTGATGAAAGTGAAAGTGGAGAGTGAAAAAGTTGGCTTAACGCTCAACATTCAGAAAACTAAGATCATGGCATCCAGTCCCATCACTTCATGGCAAATAGATGGGGAAACAGTGGAAACAGTGGCAGACTTATTTTTGGGGCCTCCAAAATCACTGCAGATGGTGACTGCAGCCATGAAATTAAAAGACGCTTACTCCTTGGAAGAAAAGTTATGACCAATCTAGACAGCACATTAAAAAGCAGAGACATTAATTTGCTAAGGTCCGTCTAGTCAAGGCTATGGTTTTTCCAATAGTCACTTATGGATGTGAGAGTTGGTCTATAAAGAAAGCTGAGCACTGAAGAATTGATGCTTTTGAACTGTGGTGTTGGAGAAGATTCTTGAGAGTCCCTTGGACTGCAAGGAAATCCAACCAGTACATCCTAAAGGAAATCGGTCCCGAATATTCACTGGAAGGACTGATGTTGAAGCTGAAACTCCAATACTTTGGCCACCTGATGCGAAGAGCTGATTCATTTGAAAAGACCCTGATGCTGGGAAAGATTGAAGGCGAGAGGAGAAGGGGATGACAGAGGATGAGATGGTTGGATGGCATCACTGACTCAAAGGACATGAGTTTGAGTGAACTCTGGGAGTTGGTGATGGACGGGGAGGCCTGGCATGCTGTAGTCCATGGGGTCACAAAGAGTCAGACATGACTGAGCGACTGAACTGAACTGAACCTGCCCCTTAGAACTCAGAGAAAGTCGTGGAGGCTGAAGCCAATTTCCTACAAACAAGAAAATGGGGACACAGGAAGGCTTCTGTGCCCAGGAGCCTCACAGGGTCCTGCTCAGTTTCAAAGACATATCATTTTATAGCCTCTCTTCTACCCAGGCCTCATTCAGCAGAGCCCGGGGAGTGCCTTTTGGGGGATGCTCATCTGGTGAAAGCCCCAGTGGGAACAGTTTCAAGGGTATGTAAGGACCTGGTTCCACTTGGACAAATGAAATAAGATAGACGGAGTGATAGAAATCCAGATCCTGATCTCACTAACTTCAAAGCAGAAAAATCCTTTGCAGCTCTCTGCTCCTCCCCGTTTGACAGAGCCACATCTTCCATGATGTGTCAGCTGCATCCCTGAAAGAAGATGGTGAAAGTCAGAGTGAATGGATTTGGTTGTATCAGGCCCCTGATCATTAGGGCTGCTTTTAACCTGGCAAAGTAGACATCATCACCATCAGTGACCCCATCGTTGACCTTCACTACATGGTCTACATGTTCCAGTAAGATTCCATCCATGATAATTTCCATGGCACAGTCAAGGCTGAGAATGGGAAGCTCATCATCAATGGAAAGGCCATCACCATCTTCCAAGAGTGAGATATCACCAACATCAAATGGGGTGATGCTGGTGCTGAGTATGTGGTAGAGTCCACTCATATCTTCACTACTATGGAGAAGGCTGGAGCTCACTTGAAGGGTGGAACCAAGAGGGTCATCATTTCTGCCTTTTGCTGATGCCCCCATGTTTGTGATGGGTGTGAACCATGAGAGTTATGACAACTTCCTCAAGGTTGTCAGCAGTGCCTCCTGTACCACCAACTGCTTGTTTTCCCCATCCCTGCTGGCCAAGGTCATCCATGACCACTTTGGCATGGTGGAGAGATTCATGACCACAGTCCATGCCATCACTGCCACCCAGAAAACTATGGATGGTTCCTCTGAAACTGTGGTGCGATGGCCAAGGGGTTGCCCAAAAAGTCATCTCTGCTTCTATTGGCACTGCCAAGGTCATGGGCAAGGTCATCCCTGAGCTGAATGGAAAGCTCATGAGCATATTCTTCCATATCCCCACCCCCAACATGTTGGTTATGGTTCTGACCTGCTGCCTGGAGAAACCTGCCAAGTATGATGAGGTCAAGAAGGTGATTAAGCATGTGTCAGAGGGCCACCTCAAGGCCATTCTGGGCTACACTGAGGACTGGGTTGTCTCCTGTGACTTCAACAGTGATACTCACTCTTCTACCTTCGATGCTGGGGCTGGCATTGCCCTCAGTCATCACTTTGTCAAGCTTATTTCCTGGTACAAAAATGAATTTGGCTATAGCAACAGAGTGATGGACCTCATGGTCCACATGGCCTCCAAGGAGTAAGAGTCCCTGGACCACCAGCCCTAGCAAGAGCATGAAAGGAAGAGAGAGGTCTTCAGCTCCTGGGAGTCCTTGCCCCACCTTGATCCTCCAGCACACTGAGAAATCTCCCAAGCCCCAAGCAGTTTCCATCCCAGACCTCTTGAGGAAGGTGAGGGTTAGGGAGCCCTACCTTGTTGTGTACCATCAATAAAGTACCTTCTACCAGACAGTACTGATGATAGAAGCAAGATCCGATGCTGTAAAGAGCAATACTGCATAGGAACCTGGAATGTCAGGTCCATGAATCAAGGCAAATTGGAAGTGGTCAAACAAGAGATGACAAGGGTGAACGTTGACATTCTAGGAATCAGCGAACTAAAATGGACTGGAATGGGTGAATTTAACTCAGATGACCATTATATCTACTACTGTGGGCAGGAATCCCTCAGAAGAAATGGAGTAGCCATCATGGTCAACAAAAGAGTCCGAAATGCAGTACTTGGATGCAATCTCAAAAACGACAGAATGATCTCTGTTCGTCTCCAAGGCAAACCATTCAATATCACAGTTATCCAAGTCTATGCCCCAACCAGTAATGCTGAAGAAGCTGAAGTTGAACGGTTTTATGAAGACCTACACGATCTGTTAGAACTAACACCCAAAAAAGATGTCCTTTTCATTATAGGGGACTGGAATGCTAAAGTAGGAAGTCAAGAAACACCTGGAGTAACAGGCAAATTTGGCCTTGGAATGCGGAATGAAGCAGGGCAAAGACTAATAGAGTTTTGCCAAGAAAATGCACTGGTCATAGCAAACACCCTCTTCCAACAACACAAGAGAAGACTCTACACGTGGACATCACCAGATGGTCAACACCTTGGGCCAGTTGGTATGATAGCAGCCCTTTCTTTCCAGGATGTGTGTTGAGCATATATGGGCGTTTATGTGTTGAGCTTAACTGAGGAAGATTGTTTAGAAAACACAAATAGCAATTCCCTATATTGAACAATGCAGTCAATTCCTTTCAGAATACAGATCTATAATAATGATGATAACCAAAATTACCCATTAGTGAGCATTCATTGACCTTACTAGTATAAACCATGCAGTATTATCTGCTGTGTTATGGAGATTACAGAGGTTCACCTCAGTAAAACAAGCTAGTAACAGTACAGTGGGAATTTAAGTCTAGGTGTGTTGCCCATAGTGATTGATTCAGAGGTGGTCATATAACCCAAGTCAGGCCAATGGAAGGTTTTAAAAATAATTTCAGAAACCTGAAAAGTTAATTTTAAGCCTTAAAATTCTGTGATAAACTCCCAAAGGAACTTGTCTAAGAATGAAGCTAAAGCAGAAGGAAGCACAAGAAATGGAGAAAACTGGATCTCTGAGGACTGGATTTCAGCATCTAGAGATAGCTATACCTGAAGCCAACTAGCCCTGAGTTCATTGGAGAAGGAAATGGCAACCCACTCCAGTGTTCTTGCTTGGAGAATCCCAGGGACAGGGGAGCCTGGTGGGCTGCCGTCTATGGGGTCACACAGAGTCGGACACGACTGAAGCGACTTAGCAGTTAACAGCAGAAGCCAACTAGCCCTGGGTTGCTTAGTTACATGAAACAATAGATTCTTTTTAGTTTGTTTGTTTTGGTTCAAGCCTCTGTGTTGGGGAAGTTTGTCTCAAGCACCCAAGCAGATAGTCTTTCGACCCCCTACTTACTTCACTATGTGAGAATGGGCTGTGAGCTTGGGACATCTCCTTTCTATGAGATAACGTCCTCAGAGCCTGTGCCGGCCTATCACCTTGTGTGGGAATATATTTCCCTGTTTCAGATTCCATGTTTCTATGTGTGCTCTTTTTTTTTTCTGCTTAAGCATGTGCGTGGTGACACCTGGCCAAGTGTACTACGTGACAGTCCTCTTTGGGGAGGGATTCATGCAGGACAATTAGCCTGCATCTGAAGCTGAGAGGGACCTGCTAGCCCTGGGGCACCCTCGTCTAACCTTGGAACTGATCTTGCTCTTTCCCTTCTGTGTGAGTAAAGCCTTGTCCCTTCCAGCACCTGGATGAGTTGTGCTGTCCTGGCAATTTCCTTACCAAGATGCAGCGGACAGAGTGTTTAGACTTCTGTTCCTGGTGATAGACAACAGATGCCACTTGCTCGTCACTCTTTGAAATACGCTTTTGCCTTGAGACTGAAAATGGAAAGGCTCTTGGCTATCTCTGTTCCCAAACTTTGTCTGAACTCCCTAGTTAAACCCAATAATTTTATCTATCCTTCCCTCATACCTGTATCTGCTATCAATATTGTTTCATCACAATGGATGGTGGTTGCCTGTTCTACATATCTGTCCTTCACTAGACTGCAAAATCTTGCAAGGCAGAGATAATGCCTGTCTGTGTGTATATGTGTGTGTGTGTGTGTGTGTGTGTGTGTGTGTAATTCTTGCCTCTAGGCCCCTTGAGAGATCCATGGAGAAGGGCAGGGCAACCCACTCTGATATACTTGCCTGGAGAATCCTATGGTCAGAAGAACCTGGCAGGCTACAGTCCATGGGGTCTCAAAGAGTCAGACATGACTGAATGAATAACACACACACACACACACACACACACACACACATACAGGCCTAAACTGTCTCCTGAAATGCAAAATAATAAAGATTTAACCAGAAAATTCTTCAGGAAAACTTAAGTATCAAGGTGCAGATTCTCCAACTCCTCCACAATATAATAACTCCTCCCATGATTATTGAACTTTAACTTGCAAACAAATCCTGTGAACATCTTGTCAAAATGTAGATTCTATTTCAGAAAAGTCTAGGGTAAGACCAGAAATTCTCAATCCTAATAAGTCCTTTGGAAATTTGAGAAGCAAAATATTGGTATGTGTTTTTAGTTCTCTTTAATGATGTCAGTTCAGAGCATGTAGGAAAATTCTGAAAAATCTCTTATTTGAATTAAATAAATTCCAACAGAGATTAACTTAATAAAATTTTTTGAGGCACAAAGAGCCATTATTTTCTTAGACAACCAATAAGTACTTTTTTGAACACTGATATAAGTCTAGCTCTCAGCTAAATATAATGACATACAAAAAAATATATATATATGAGATTAGTTCAGTGGAACCCAGTTTAGTCTTGGAGAGGGATGAGTGTTGTTGATTTAAGGATGTTATCAAAGTTTGTCATACCGCCAAACTTTGACAATATTTTTATTTGACATTATAGAACAAGAACAAGAAAAGATTCTGGAACTCATCATCCATGCACACCTTGACATGAATTAGTTAACTCTGCTTTCCTTTCTCTTATCCTAGAGATCCACCAAATAAGGAATGGGGATTTTGTTCTGGTGGCCAAGCCAATCCTCGAGAAAGGGGGATCATTCTAGAGGAAGACAGTGAGGATTCCTGTAGGGTGGTGTTCTCTTTACTAGAGTTTCCTAAAAGGCTTCTGTGTATGACCCAAACCCAACTGTATTGCTCAGGAGAAATGGCACCAAAGATAAGGTGAAGTTTACTTATACTGAAGTTTTACATCTGGACCATAAGCATCATTGAATATTAATGACTGCAGGGATTCTCTCACTTCATAAAGAAGGAAGCTGGAATCCCTAGTGGAGTTCGGCTTGCTTAAACACACTTCTCATGCAGTGTGGGGCCCATTCTTCCCAGGTGGGGTTCTTGTTGCTGCATGGGGGACTGTGAAGCGGGGGAGGCTAAGCACCCAGGCTCTCTGTAGTCAGCCTGTTTGGCTGTAACTCCTCCTTCTTCAGTTACTAGTGGGCTTTGAGTGAATTTTTGTCTGTGTCTCAGTTTCCTTATTTATAAAAAGGTGTTAATGATGGTAGCTACCTCTGCGGGGTGTGGTGAAGATTAAATGAGTTGATACAAGTAAAGTAATGAGTACAGTGTGGGTCCATACTTTGTTCTGGACAGAATCTATTGGGGGCTCCTTTATCTTCTACAGCCACTCCCCTGTAGTAGGAGAAGAGTGTTTTTTCCTGGCTGAGGACCCAGCATGCTGTCCTAGTTGAAGGACAGGCTGACCTCTTAACTCCACCACCCTAGTTGTCAGCTGGGGGCACTCAGATTTCGACAACCAGATAAGATCCCCTCAATCTCATACTTCCCCAGACAGGGCAAGTCCTCTTCCCACAGATGTCTGAACCCCACCTCACCTTATATTTCTGCAAATTCTCAGACCTTTCTTCTTTGCTCTGGGGTCCAATATCCAAGAAGGCTTCCCTTGGGCTGCACAGACCAAGCCATAAAAGTTAGCGTCTTTTTTGATTCCCTGCCCAAGAATTCCCTTGCATGACCACATTCATTTCTGAAACTTTCTCAGGGAAGACAGAAGAATGGTTTATATAACAAATCCCTCTTAAAAGCCAAAAAAAAAAAAAAAAAAAAACACACACAAACAAACAATAAAAAAAAACAATGCTTAAAAACATCAATTAGATATATCTCTTCCCCAAACTCCCTCAGCTTTTCTACCACTTGCTGGGGGTGGGTTGGGGGTGGGGTTGAGGGTTGGGGGTTTGGTATGTTTTCTCTTAGGACCTTCCACCAGATTCTGTTAGTCTTGATTGTCCCAGATTTCTCACTTAAACAGGTTGTTTTTCTTTTGTTGCTTTAAAGTAACAATTCTCAAAGTGTGGTCTCAGAAACACCCTGGTCCCTAAGATCTCTTTACCGGGTCTGTGAGGTCAGACCATAATAATACTAAGTGACTACTTGCTTTTTTCACTCCCTCTCTGTCTCAAGTGTACATTGGAGTATCCCAGGAGTTACATGATGTGTGGTGACATTCTATAATGAAATGTGTCAACATTCATTTGAACTAATATTTTCCAAGTGACCAACACATGATGTTACAAAATCATGCCTAAATGAAAGACCCATTCAAAGTGCAAGAGACTTCAAGAAGTAAGTTTATTTATGTAGTTTTAGGTTCTTCATTGCAACAGGCCTCTAAAAAACCACCACTTATAGAACTTTGGTGCAGCATCAAAGATTATCTACAATTATATGAAAAGGCTCCCCTCTATTTTCCAAGCACACATCTCTCTGAGGCTGGATTTTCTTTTTTCTTCATATACTTTAATGAAAGCAGTATAAAACAACTTATCAAAAGCAGAAGCAGATATAAGAATCCAGCAGATTCTACTAAGGCAGATAATAAAGAGCTTTGTTAAGTGTAAAACAATGTCATTCTTCTCACTAAATTATATTTGGAAAATACAGTCATTTTTCATAAAAATGTTTTACAAATATATACTGGATTTATTATTTTTAAGTATTAGTTTATAAATACTTCAGTGTTTTCAGTTTTGATTTCTACTATGGCAAATGTTGACAGATACAATCTATGTAAACAAAGGCTCTTTGGGGTTCTCAGTAATTTTTAAGGGTATAAAGGCATCCTGGGACTCAAACTTTTGAGTACTGCCATTTTAGAGCAACTCATGTCTTTGATTCCTACCTCAAATCTGCTGTACAAATACATGAAGTCACCTAGGCATTAACCAGTTTCCAGGTACTTTAAATATTTTACGTGCAGCTTACTTATTATTTACCTTGGGAGGCAGGTATAATTATTATTCACATTTATACTCAAGGAAACTGAGTTTTGGAGAGGATAGAAACTTGCCCAGCATCACACAACTAAAAAGTGGTAAAGGAAAAAAATTAAATTTAGGTAGGTCTCCATCTTATTTTACAATCTAACTCAGCTGAAAAAAACAAATTCCTTTTCATGAACGGACTCCACTTTGCTTAGAGAGCAGTGGATGTTATATGTTCATTTGACACACATTGTTGTTTTGGTTATGCTTTTTCTGTGCTCACTTGGTAGATGTCTGGGAGCTGAAATTGACTCCACCCACCTTGAGCTGTCATTTGGGAAATGAAGACCTTGAGTGCGCTTTAGTCCTCAATCCACAGCAGGGATTGCCTGCCTTACCCATTGCCTGGCAGCCTTTCTCTGGGCTCCTTTTAAAGTATAGTCTCCAAGTCTCTTCCAAATGTGGACTTCTCCGTTCTGCAGATGATGCTCAGCTATCACTCAGTGGCTGAACCCGAATATTTGATAGAGTGTGCATTTAGCAACAAGGTCAGGTTCCAAGTGGGCTCCTAATGGGTTACCTCTCACAGTCCAGAAACTCAAGCAGGAGTTTCTGCCTCTCTCTCTCTGGGCCTTTCCAGACCCCACAGTCATGCCCACATGGGCACCTGGACCAGGAGTTCCTGGTGTCACGTGATGATCAGTGATCTCATCACAACTATTTTCGATTACAAAAATAAAGTCTGAGATGCTGTCACTGGGGGTCTCAGTGTGAAGGCAATCAGATTTCAAGACACACCATCTGGAAAATTGTCTCTTAGTGTGAATATTCTAAATATTTATTTAAGCTTCCTCCTGCCTCTGGGGTTTTCCAAGTGGCTCAGTGGGAAAAGAACCCACCTGCAATGCAGGAGATGCAGGAGATGTGGGTTTGATTCCTCAGTTGGGAAGATCCCCTGGAGGAGGGCATGGCAACCCACTCAAATATTTTTGTCTGAAGAATCCCAAGGACAGAGGTACCTGGCGGGTACAGTCCACAGAGTCTCAAAGAGTCAGCCAGTACTGAAGTGACTGAACATACCAGCCTCTACTGCCCTTTCAGAAGCAAGAAAATTGTTCAAAAATCTAGACTTCTACACATAGTATTCCTGAAGTATACCGTGGGCAATGGGTGTAAACGTCTCTGCCCCACCAACTCTTTGCACAAACTTCTCTGTGACTTAGATGGCATTTCAGATTTGAAATGGAGAGTTATGGCATTTAACTAATCTGCCCAAAGGCACACAGTTAGTAAATGACTTTGGAATCAGAACATGGTTTAAACCTCAACTCTGATAGTAGATATTTGTGCTATTTCAGCACATCTTTTAAAGTCTCTAAGCCTTGATTTCTCTATCTGTAATATGAGGGTAGGGTACTATGATGATTAAATAAGGAATTCCAAGTTCTGAACAGAGCATTTGTCACGTATTCAGTAAATTCAGCTATGATGGTTATTATCATACTGTTACTTCGATTGTTTTACAACTCTTATCTGTTTTCACAACCATTCCTTCAGTTTCTGGTATCAGTGGGCAGTAGCTGTGTGTATCCAGCCAATGCCGAAGACAATTCTTTGTATTTGGGGTAGTGGATATGAGTATTAATGAATGAATAAATGACAAATGAAAAAGAATATGATGAGGTCTTGACACAGGAGACTTCTATTGATTAGTGAATTTCTAAATTGAAATGCTAGGAAAGCTCTTTGGAAAAAAATCAGTTTCAGAAGTGACTACTGAGAGTAAACAGTGATGGACTAGGTTGAAGAAAGTCCCTGGGCAGGAGGGCGACCAGAAAGCAGAGTCTCTAAATAACCCACGTGGACCTCTGTACACAAGTGACTGAAGTGTGGCAAGTTCCTGCTGGAGGTCTATCAAAATGGTTCTATATGTAGGCAATTTGTAAACTAGGTGAAGCTCAGAGAATTGGTTTCTTCCATGTTCCAAAATTTGTCATTGACTAATGAGTCCTTTGGATTAAGTAGTATTCATGGTATTATGACTGTAGTTTAAAAAAGAGAAAGAGGGGCCCACACATGCCTATTTAACCACATTGAGAGGGTGTGTATGTACATAATGTGTGCGTGCGTACTCAGTTGTGTCTGACTCTGCAACCCTGTGAACTGTAGCCTGCCAGGCTCCTCTTTTCATGGGATTTCCCAGGCAAGAATAATGGAATGGGTTGCCATTTCCTTATCCAGGGATCTTCCCACCCCAGGGGTTGAACCCAGGTCTCTTGCATCTTCTGCAATGGCAGGCAGATTTTTTTTTTTTTTTTTTACCACTATTGCCATCTGATAAGCCCGTGTATGTACATGGGATGGCCCTATTCGATGTGTTCATTCAGGAACCCAGGTTAATGGATGTTTATCAAATCACCCTGGGGATTGTCTCCTTTGTAGTCAGCTGAATGAGGAAAAGTTTGTAGACAATGCGGGCTGGGAGGTGTTCATGGGCCAGACTTCAGGTGTCACTTGTGACTTCTGTCTCTGTTTCATTGGCCAGAACTATCCACACCTGGCCAGGGTGTGTCTGAAAGTCTGGGGAATGGAGTCACTGGCTGGCCAACCACTTTTCAATTACAACTGAGCAATAAGGAAGAGGAACAAACTTTTGGTGAACTGTGGACTGTCTTGGCCATACCTTGTAAGGAGCCAATATCTCTGGGAAGGGTGGTTTAGAGTAGATAAAACTGTCCGCACCAGATTAACGTCCCCACCTCAGTCAGAAGGTTTTATCCTAGAAAAGTTACAGAGTTATAAAGCTGAGTGCTGCAGGCTGTGGGAAAGATACTGGTCCTAGAGTCCTAGACTCTGGGTGTGAGAAGTGGGGCTTTAGGAGAGGATGGGAGAAGTGTAAGACAGAGACAGAATGGCTATGAAGTCACAGATTTGTTGAAGCTAAAACATGGCTGCCCTGCAGAGAGGTAACTTGGTGCTTGCGGGCGGCCTTTGCAGTAAAGCACTTATATAAGCCATCTGGGGGCTCCACTCAGGTGCCCTGAGCTGTGTGGGGAGAATAAGGACCTGCCTCCCCCCCTCACTGCTTTTCCTCCTCCAAGAAGGCGAGTCAGGCTCATTATGTCTCTAGGTGGATTTTATAGTTCTGGATTTGAGCCTAAAAGTTGCATGTGGTTTTCAAATACTTATTTTATCACACTCCATGATTACTTCCATTATGTGTGACTAACATTTGAGTCTTCTCAGATTTAGGAGGGATATAAAAGGTTTAAATAAGTCCAATATCAGATGTGTCTGGGATTTCATTTCTTGCATGCACACTGTAAATAAATGCTGATGAAAAATATTTTAGTTCCAAATTCTGCCACCCCAAATCCTACAAATATGCACATTAAAGCCACATAATCCCATAAAAGCCTTTTTACTTGTAAATAACACTATCTTGTTTTCCATCTCAAATTTCTTCTCCTGTAATTACACAATATTTGGTTTCCCCTTTTTAGGCAATTTAAATTAAAACTTATTTCATTTCGTAATTACAAACATTCATTTTGAGTAAAGAGTAATCTGACGGGAATTTGGTTCCAGTGATATTGTAACCCAGACTTGCAATAGGAAAGCAATCCATCTCCTGACTAATGTCTTGGAATCTTTTAAAATTCTACTCCAGCTAAACATTTGCATTTGGAAAGTTTTATCCTCTTCCCTGAAATAATAATGCCTTATTAAGAGCGCTGTGTAATTTTATTTTTTTTAATAATGATTTAAATCAAAGACCTCAAGATATACAGAATCTAAAGGGTGAGCCATTTCACCCTCTTACTTTGGGGTGATTTTATAATTCCCTTGAGTTCTGGAGTAGAACATGGCTTGGAAAATGTTCATTATTAAGTTCATTTTCAACCATTTCCTGAAAAAGGAGAAAGAAAATATTCTTTGTCTGGGTATCATGAGAGGTGGTAATTTTGAAATATTAGATAAAGTATATGTTATTACTATTTTCTGTATGGATGGAGGGGAAAAAAAGAGCTGACTGCACTTTAGAAATGGATAGTTACTATCTAGGGAAACACAGTGTTTATTAACTAAAAAACACATTGAGAAAAAGCCAAATGGAGTACTTGCATAATCATTGTTTATGCATTGCAGTGTAAAAACCAGTCCAAAACGGAGTGGTTTACAACAGTGATTTATCATGGTCTCTCTCCATTCTAGGGGTTGATGGGCTCAACCAGGTAATTTTTGCTGTTGTTGAGGTCCTCTAGGTGGTAGCAGGCAAATGGATACTGAGGCTGGGGGCATCCGAAGGCTTCATAGCCTTGTTTGGCTCTGAGCTGGAACACCTGAGGGCTGGTTGCATGCCTCTCTCTCCAGCAGCTTCAGCATGTGGCCAGCCCTGCTTCCACACAGCGTGATGGTCTCTGGGTAGTCCCATTTTTTACTTGGCAGCTTACTTCCCCCACAGCAAGTGCTTCAAAAGACCAAAGCAGAGTTTGCAAGTCTTTTTTCTAATTTGGCTTTCAAAGACCTTCAGGGTCCAATCTGCCTCATTCTGTGGGTTGTGAGTGAGTCCCAGGAAGGCCAAGTTCAACAGGAGGTGATTACCTAAGGTTGTGAATAGAAGAAGATGCAGTTTGTAGGGAGCCATCTTTGTGGTCTGCCTATCACCATCACCAAGACGTTGATGAGGTTGCCTGCTCAACTGTTTTAATGGGTGAAATTGATGAGTGTTTGTATCCTGCAGGGATGTGAGCTGGTAAGAGCTGGGAGGGAAGGGACCAGATGGAGGCTCTATATTAGAAATATGTCACACTGCTTGAATATTGTGTGTGTGTGTGTGTGTGTCTGTATCTGTGTGTGTTTGGGTGGTATTTCGAATTACTCTGATTACCCTTGCACTTTGATTTAGGCTAGGGTAAGGATGAGAGAGATATTTAGTGCCCATTCTGTGCCAGTTCTGTTCTACACAATTTTAGCATTCAATATCATTATTATAAAGTTAGTAATGTAAAGGTCACGTTCAAATCCTTGGTGGCTTTGCCACTTACAGGCCATGGAACTTAGAAGAGGGTAAATTACTTCCATGGGCTTGGTTTTCTCCTGTGTGATATGTTTGGGGGGCTTTACTCTCGGAGGGAGCGACTCAGTTCTTGTTACACTTTTTTAGTGCTCAATTTGTTAATCTTATGAATTTATTAATCGATGAGTATTTAAAAATATATAAAAGCTTAAACATTTCTCTCTTTTTATGTACTATTTGTACAACGAATACATAAAAAATTCATGAATTTAACAAGTGGCATTTTTGAAAACATGTAAACAATGATTACTGATTAAATCTAAAATTTCTAAATATTTAATTAAAATTAAAAGTCTAATTTATCATATTCTTGTAAATGTTTTAAACACTTAGAAGACAGACAACACTCATACAATATTAACATATCTTCAGTACTCATCAGGACCCTCACACAAAAACATAGTATAAAAATGGTAATATACTGTTTGTTTCTTTGTTATCTCCAGTCTTATTCTGTTTATTTTTTCCATGACAGAGTGACGTGGTGCATTTACTCATCTGGAGATTCAGAATGGCTTTTGCTGACCTACTGAGGTCATAGATAGAGGGTTGTTGATAGAAGGTCATAGATAGAGGTTGACTCTTTTTAGTTCCTTGCTCCCTCCCCTCTATCAGATCTCCTAATTCCCTACCCTTGCTTTATTTTTTTGCATAGCACTTTTCATCAACTGTTATGCCTGCTGTACTTATTTATTCATATGGTTTTTTAGGTATTTGTTTGTCCTATATCCATGAAGATATTTTTTGCCTGTTTCATTCGCTGCTGTAATCTCATTGTCCAGAAAAGCACCAGGCACATAGGAGTTGCTCACAAAGATTTCTTAAATGAACAGATGATGGGGCTTCTAGATCAGGATATCAGTTAGCTCGTGAGATGTGAGTGTCTCTTCCACAGAGATTTGGATTGGCTACTCCATTGGGCAGGCTATGATCTAAATCAGGCGCCATCCTTTTTATGGTAAACTGTTCCAATTATGGGTTTTGACTAGGGTGATAATTTCTATTCTTTGTGATCAAGCCTTTCTCCTGAATCACACGAATTTGTATTTTTTAATTAAGGAATCTGGTGAGTACGTTCTAGAGTTGCTTGCTCTGAACTGGGACTTAGTTTATGTCAGTCCATTCAGTTTAGGCGCTCAGTCATGTCTGACTCTGCAACGCCATGAACCGCAGTGTGCCAGGCCTTTCTGTCTATCACCAACTCCCAGGGTCCACCCTAACCCATCTCCATTGAGTCAGTGATAACATATAACCATCATCCTCTGTCGTCCCCTTCTCCTCCTGCCCTCAATCTTTCCCAACATCAGGGTCTTTTCAAATGAGTCAGCTCTTCACATCAGGTGGCCAAAATATTGGAGTTTCAGCTTCAACATCAGTCCTTCCAATGAATATTCAGGACTGACTACCTTTAGGATGGACTGGTTGGATCTCCTTGCAGTCCAAGGGACTCTCAAGTGTCTTCTCCAACACCACAGTTCAAAAGGATCAATTCTTCTGTGCTCAGCTTTCTTTATAGTCCAACTCTCACATCCATACATGACTACTGGAAAAACCATAGCCTTGACTAGATGGACCGTTGTTGACAAAGTAATGTCTCTGCTTTTCAATATGCTATCTAGGTTGGGCATAACTTTTCTCCCAAGGAGTAAGTGTCTTTTAACTTGATGGCTGCAATCATCATCTGCAGTGATTTTGGAGCCCCCAAAAATAAAGTCAGCCACTGTTTCCCCATCTATTTGCCATGATGCGATGGGACCAGATGCCGTGATCTTCGTTTTCGGAATGTTCAGCTTTAAGCCAACTTTTTCACTCTCCTCTTTCACTTTCATCAAGAGACTCTTTAGTTCTTCACTTTCTGCCATAAGGGTGATGTCACCTGCATATATGAGGTTATTGATATTTTCCCAGCAATCTTGATTCCAGCTTGTGCTTCCTCCAGCCCAGGGTTTCTCGTGATGTACTCTGCATATAAGTTAAATAGGCAGGGTGACAATATACAGCCTTGGTATACTCCTTTTCCTATTTGGAACCAGTCTGTTTTTCCATGTCCAGTTCTAACTGTTCTGTTAGAACTGTTCTGTTAGGAAGAACTGTCCAGTTCTTCCTGACCTGCATATAGGTTTCTCAAGAGGCAGGTCAGGTGGTCTGGTATTCCCATCACTTTCAGAATTTTCCACAGTTTATTGTGATCCACACAGTCAAAGGCTTTGGCATAGTCTAGTGAAGCACTTTCACAGCATCATCTTTCAAGATTTGAAACAGCTCAACTGGAATTCCATCACCTCCACTAGCTTTGTTCGTAGTGATGCTTTCTAAGGCCCACTTGACTTCACATTCCAGGATGTCTGGCTCTAGGTGAGTGATCACACCATCGTGATTATCTTGGTCGTGAAGCTCTTTTTTGTACAGTTCTTCTGTGTATTCTTGCCACCTCTTCTTAATACCTTCTGCTTCTGTTAGTTTCATACCATTTCTGTTCTTTATTGAGCTCATCTTTGCATGAAATGTTCCCTTGGTAGCTCTCATTTTCTGCAAGGGATCTCTAGTCTTTCCCATTCTGTTGTTGTCCTCTGTTTGTTTGCATTGATCACTGAAGAAGGCTTTCTTATTTCTCCTTGCTAGTCTTTGGAATTCTGCATTTCAGTGCTTATATTTTTCCTTTTCTCCTTTGCTTTTCACTTCTCTTCTTTTCACAGCTATTTGTAAGGCCTCCTCAGACAACCATTTTGCTTTTTTGCATTTCTTTTCCATGGGGATGGTCTTGATCCCTGTCTCCTGTACAATGTCATGAACCTCCGTCCATAGTTCATCAGGCACTCTATCTATCAGATCTAGTCCCTTAACTCAATTTCTCACTACCACTGTATAGTCATAAGGGATTTGATTTAGGTGATACCTGAATTGTCTAATGGTTTCCCCCACTTTCTTCAATTTGAGTCTGAATTTGGCAACAAGGAGTTCATGATCTGAGCCACAGTTAGCTCCTGGTCTTGTTTTTGCTGGCTGTATAGAGCTTCTCCATCTTTGGCTGCAAAGAATATAATCAATCTGGTTTTGGTGTTGACCATCTGGTGATGTCCATGTGTAGAGTCTTCTCTTGTGTTGTTGGAAGAGGGTGTTTGCTATGACCAGTGTGTTCTGTTGGCAAAACTCAATTAGCCTTTGCCCTGCTTCATTCTGTACTCCAACGCCAAATTTTCCTGTTACTCCAGGGCTGCGACAGCACAGGAGTGCAGAGACTGTGACTGCGCAGGAGAGGCCGAGAAGAGCTAACCCTTGTCCAAGGTTAGGGGTGGCGGCCGACAGGAGCTGCCTCATGTCCAAGTAAGGATCAGTGGCTGCACTTTGCTGGAACAGCTGTGGAGACACCACATGTCCAAAGTAAGAGAAACCCAAGTAAGATGGTAGGCACTAAGCAACGGCATCAGAGGGCAGACAGACTGAAACCACAATCACAGACAACTGGCCAATCTGATCACACAGACCACAGCCTTGTCTAACTCAGTGAAACTAACCCATGCCATGTGGGGCCACCCAAGACAGATGGGTCATCATGGAGAGGTCTGACAGAATGTGGTCCACTGGAGAAGGGAATGGCAAACCACTTTAGTATTCTTGCCTTGAGAACCCCATGAACAGTATGAAAAGGCAAAAATATAGGACACTGAAAGATGAACTCCCCAGGTTGGTAGGTGCCCAATATGCTACTGGAGATCAGTGGAGAAATAACTCCAGAAAGAATGAAGGGATGGAGCCAAAGCAAAAACAACACCCAGTTGTGGATGGGACTGGTGATGCAGAAGCAAGGTTCGATGCTTAAAGAGCAATATTGTATAGGAACCTGGAATGTTAGGTCCATGAATCAAGGCATACTGGAAGTGGTCAAACAGGAAATGGCAAGAGTAAACATTGACATTCAGCGAACTAAGATGGACTGGAATAGATGAATTTAACTCAGATGACCGTTTTACCTACTACTGTGGGCAGGAATCCCTTAGAAGAAATGGAGTAGCCATCATAGTCAACAAAAGAGTCCGAAATGCAGTACTTGTATACAATCTCAAAGACAACAGAATGATCTCTGTTCATTTCCACGGCAAACCATTCAATATCACGGTAATCCAAGTCTATGCCCCGACCAGTAATGCTGAAGAAGCTGAAGTTGAACGGTTCTATGAAGACCTACAAGATCTTTTAGAACTTGGAAAGATTATCATTATCAGGGAGTTTATGTCAGTCATATCTAAAACTTTGGGTCAGTTTGGTGCCCTGAAATGTCAAGTTTCTTTCTCATGACCATAAGAACTATAATATTAAAACCTGCATCACAGGGTTGAAAGAATTAAAGGGATAATCCACATAAGGTGAACAGATTCATGCCTGGTATATATTAAATTCTCAAGAGTATTATTTTTATTAATGAAGCTATTTTCAGTTATTACCCTTGCTGAAAAGAGAGTCATTTGTTTTCTTTATGGGTGTTTATCAGGAATTCCTTCATCCTAGTTTGAATGACAGGATATGTGCATCATATATTTGCACTTATAGAACGAAACCCTGTGTCTCTCACAACAGATGCTAAGGAAATATAAGAAAATGAAAAATGAATAAATTCTAGAGCAACAAATAGTTGTCTGTTCCTAGTTTTCCATTACTCTTTGCACAGATCCTTGACCTACAGGTTGTAGGAGCACAAATGCAGAGGGGACTAATATTTGTTGAGCATGTAGTATGTGCTATGAATTTTGCTCAGTGATATACAACTGTTATTTATTCCAAACAGCAGTCAACTGAGATTTGAGGGTTTTTTTTGAAGAAGATATCAGTTTTTTTACATACATTTTATAAATATGGAAACTGAGGCTTAGAAAGGTTAAAGCCACATAGCTGGCAAGTATCAGAACAAGAATTAGAACTTACACATAATGGACTCCAAACTGATTTTTTTCCCCGTTATCAGTTCAGTTCAGTTCAGTTCAGTCGCTCAGTTGTGTCCGACTCTTTGCGACCCCATGAATTGCATCATGCCAGGCCTCCCTGTTCATTACCATCTCTCGTAGTTCACTCAGACTCACATCCATCGAGTCAGTGATGCCATCCAGCCATCTCATCCTCGGTCGTCCCCTTCTCCTCCTGCCCCCAATTCCTCCCAGCATCAGTCTTTTCCAATGAGTTATACCTTTTCTTAAAGGAGAGGACAACCAGAGGAACATGGTAACAGCTACTTATTTTTCTTACTATTTTGTCAGTTGAACTATCTTTTCAATCTCACTCTATAAGAGTTTATTACTGAGCCTCTACTCAATTCTTATCGGGTAAATTTTCCAAATGAAAGCTTGTATCCAATATGGCCAGATACCTAATGGCAATCAAATACATGGATGCTAATGACATTTATTTTTGGAGTTGACATTAAAATTATCTAAATATAATAATGATCTCTTATGCTAACATATAATTTTGCCAGTATTTCAAGAAGATAAAGTCCTAGAAATGGAAGTCATAAGTATACATTTTAAAATTAAATGGATAGTGTAAAATTACCCTGAAAAATGATTGGAATAATGTACCTCTCAAAATGTTTTTGCTTATATAGATGTCTCCAGCTTTGAACATTTCTGTTAGTAGTTTTTGCAAATACTGCTTTGCCAAAGAGTAGGAGAAGGCAATGGCACCCCACTCCAGTACTCTTGCCTGGAAAATCCCATGGGCGGAGGAGCCTGGTAGGCTGCATTCTGTGGGGTCACGAAGAGTCGGACACAACTGAGCGACTTCACTTTCACTTTTCACTTTCATGCATTGGAGAAGGAAATGGCAACCCACTCTAGTGTTCTTGCCTGGAGAATCCCAGGGACAGGGGAGCCTGGTAGGCTGCCGTCTATGGGGTCACACAGAGTCGGACGCGACTAAAGCAACTTAGCAGCAGCAGCAGCTTTAATGTGTGCTAGTTTGTTAATGAGGTTGTATCCTATTTTTATTTATTAGTTGTATGATTTCATTTNCACTTTCATGCATTGGAGAAGGAAATGGCAACCCACTCTAGTGTTCTTGCCTGGAGAATCCCAGGGACAGGGGAGCCTGGTAGGCTGCCGTCTATGGGGTCACACAGAGTCGGACGCGACTAAAGCAACTTAGCAGCAGCAGCAGCTTTAATGTGTGCTAGTTTGTTAATGAGGTTGTATCCTATTTTTATTTATTAGTTGTATGATTTCATTTGTCAGATGAATTCTTGTTTGTATTTTTTTGCCCATTTTTATATTGATTTTTAAAAAATTAATTATTTGTACAAGATTTTTTTTTGTATAGACATATTAACCCTGATCATTATGTGTTACAAATATTTTTTGCATATTCTGTCATTTGTCTTTCAACTTTGACCACAGAATCCATTTTCCTAGGAGGATTATTTTATAAATGTCACCTCAAGAGAGAATAAAATCTGTTATGGATGTTCATTGGATAATAACAGTATTAAA
The DNA here is from genome assembly GCA_006410635.1 of Cephalophus harveyi. Taxonomy (NCBI): domain Eukaryota; kingdom Metazoa; phylum Chordata; class Mammalia; order Artiodactyla; family Bovidae; genus Cephalophus; species Cephalophus harveyi. The sequence goes on from SJYT01063925.1 coordinate 80,870, forward strand.
TAAATATGTCTAATGTGTACCATAATAGTCACAGAACTAAATTATCTTCTAGACCAAATACCTAATTCAGTGTATAGGAGAACTCACCCTAGAAGACATAATAATCTAATTTTTCATCTACCCCTAGTATAGCACTATATTATAAACAGAAAAATGATTTTTAGAGAAATACATCTCAAAATAGAATGAAGATGGAACCATTTTAGATGGTAATAACAAAATATGCTTAGCTTCTAGGGTTGACATGTAAGGGGGAAATAGAGTACAAAGGAAACTCCTCCCTTAGTGGCTAAGAAAAGTCCATTCCAAGAAAATCTTTCCTGCTGCCAAACAAAACCACAGGACAATCTCCTTTTGCATAGGCATGAGTCTTTCCACCATTGTTGGCCCAAGGGGATAATTACTAAGCAGTTTGAGGTGGCAGCAGTGATAATAGGAAAAGTCTTGACTCTACCACTGATTATCTGAAAACACTTGAACAGTTTACTGAACTCCTTGGCCTCAGTTTCCATCCCCTGTAAAATGGGAATAAAAATACCTACATACAGGGTGATTGTGAAAATTAACATGAGGTAAAATGGATAAAACGCCTTTAAAACTCATGAAAAGTGAAAGTGACAGTAAAGTCGCTCAGTCATGTCTGACCCTTTGTGACCCCATGGACTGTAACCCACCAGGCTCCTCCGTCCATGGGATTCTCCAGGCAAGAATACTAGAGTGGGTTGCCATTTCCTTTTCCAATGCTATAAATCATGTTATTTGATAGGATAAAACGCCTTTAAAACTCATGAAAAGTGAAAGTGACAGTAAAGTCGCTCAGTCATGTCTGACCCTTTGTGACCCCATGGACTGTAACCCACCAGGCTCCTCCGTCCATGGGATTCTCCAGGCAAGAATACTAGAGTGGGTTGCCATTTCCTTTTCCAATGCTATAAATCATGTTATTTGATCTGATAATTCATTTAAACATAATTTTTCAATAATGAATACATTAATCAATTCAGGTAACTTACTGAGGAAATTAGGTATGGGAAGAAAAGAAGACATGAGTTCTGATTTAATCAACCTTCGAATCTAATAATTACATTTTACATTTATATAACACCTTAGAGTTTACCAAGTGCTTTCGTTCACTGTATTGTTTATCCACCCATTCATTCAGTCATGGAACTGGAGGATGTAGTCCTTGACCTCATGGTTAGAGAAAAAGCAAATACACAGAAGAGTGAATGAAATATGTCCAAGTTATAATATCATTACTTGCTATGGAGGGTTGAGCATAGGACAGGATGGAGAATGATAGATATGGTGTGGACACAACATATATCTTAGGGGAGTGGTTGTCTTAGGAGGGTGGTTGGAGAATGCCTCACTGAGGCAGTTGTAGGCAAGGTATGTTAAGGTCCTAGGGCAAGAAAGAGTTTAGCACACTGATAATGAATCTGCCTGCAATACAGGAGATCCAGGTTCAATCCCTGAGTCAGGAAGATCCCCTGGAGAAGGAAACGGCAACCCCACTCCAGTATTCTTTCCTGGAGAATGCTATGGACAGAGGAGCCTAGCAGGCTACAGTCCATGGGGTTACAAAAGAGTCAGACAAGACTTAGAGACTAAGCAACTGAACAAGAACAGAACAAGTTGGGGGAGATGTCCCTGGGGCAGAAAGGGCCTTTAGCTCAGGATGGAGAAACAGCATGTTGTTGGATCCTACAGGGCTCTCTAGGTCACACTGAGGAATTTGGATTTTGTTCTAAGTACAGTGCAAAAGCACTGGAGACTTTTAAACCAGATAATTTCCAAATCGTGAGAAGATCATTTTACTGAGAATGGATGGGAGCAAGTGAAAATCGAGGTGGGGAAAGCACTAAGAAGGTTGTTGGATTAATCAGGGGAGAAATAATCTTTACTTAATGAAGACCAATGGGATTTGTTAGACCAGAGCAGACACTAAACTCTTGACCCACCTAACTTCATGTTGTCCATCAGTGGAGCTCAGAGGAGGAGATGTGGTTTCACCCAGTTCTAGGACAACAGTGTTCTTTGTTTCAGTAGCTTTGAGAGGTGAGTGGAAACGATCATGGCAAGCAAGTGATTGTACTGCAGATTTATTTCAGCTGAACTGCCTTAGATTTGTCCATATTGAACATCTACAGTTTTGGATTCTAGAGTGTCGTAGAGTATTTGCTAGAGTGTCGTAGCCAAGTACCATAGAATGGTGGCTTAATTAATTTGCTAGAGTGTCGTATTAATTTGCTAGAGTGTCGTAGCCAAGTACCATAGAATGGTGGCTTGACAACAGAAATTCATTTTCTTACAACTCTGGAAGCTAGAAGTCTGAGATCAAAATGTCCACAGGGTAGCTTTCATCTGGAGGTCTCTTCCCTGGGCTTGTAGATGGCCACCTTCTCTTTCTTCACATGGTCCTCCCTCTACTTGTGCCTATGTCCTAATCGCCTCTTCTTATAAAGATTCCAGTCATATGGGATTATGTCCACCCGAATGACCTTATTTTTATTTATTTACTTTTTTAAAGGTCCTGTCTCCAAGTATAGTCACATTCTCAGGTGCTGGGGGTTGGGACTTCAACATATAAATTTTGAAATGGGCATAATTGAGCCCATAACAGATTCGAAGATGAAGTCTGTGTTTGGGGAATCAGGCGTGGTAATGAAAATCAGGATCTAGTTAACTTATTTCTGGCGTGTGCTGAAATAGTTGCATTTCTCCTAAGTCTTAAAGAAAAAGACGTGGTTTCCTTTTATAATTAGTGCCTGGCACTGTGATGACTTAAATACCTCCTCAAAGGATTGTTTAGCACATTCGCTAAGACTTCATTAGACCACCGGGTTACCTCTTGTTAATATTCATGTGATATGTGCTCTTTCTTTAAGGAAAACGTTTTAACTTCACCTAGGTAGATTTTGAGGAAAAATGCAATGAAAACAAACATGAGCTATTGTTGATACTCAGCATTTGGCAATTATGTGCTTTCTCCACTCTCTCTGTGATACCTAATTGTGAGTCAATTTCTGTGCACATTTGTAGCTGTGCTGGTTAGAGGCACCACATCCTTGACTGAAGCATCCAGGGACCAAGCTGCGAGTTGTTTGAAAGGGATTAGCACTGCTGTCCCTGGACACAGCTTAAGCTCATGGAAAGATGGAATCATGAGGAAAAGGTGGTCAACGTGAGAAGTGGCTCAAGTTGGTGAAGGATGGGGAAAGTTTAGCAGTCTTCCGGTGGATACTCTCTGACCGATGGGTATGTGCTCACTCACATGTAGCTGTTTGAGCTTTTCTTATTCTTGCTTGATGGAGAGATTTATTGTTATATGGAGTTCAGTTGATATTTTGATATTAAAATGCCTCATGCAAATTTTGCATGAGTTTATTACAAAGCTTTGAGACCGACAAGGTATATGAACATTTTCCATTCTGTGCGTAATATAGAATCCTAACCCGTGAAAAAGCTCTCTTTCTCCCATGTGAATTACCATGATCAGAACCAGGAATGACTATTGGCAGCTTCAGGAATCAAATTCTGAAGCCAGAGGGTTCTTTTTGGGTCTTGCTGTTGGACCGAGACCTGTGGTGGTTGGAATATGCACAGATGAAATGGTATGACGTTTTCATCAGAGAATTTCATCTGGTTACTTATGAAGTCCCTTGGGCCTTTGGCTTCCACTGCCCTAAGCTAAGCAGAAAGAAAACTGGCTTACGCTCAGACGTGGGCTGTATCACTGTTAGTTGTGTGACCTCTCTGAGCCTCAGTTTTCATACTTGAAAACAGTAATAATAACTCTTAGATGGCTTGGATCACAGAAGAGCTTAATAAATAGTTGTGGGCTGAAGCACTGTTTTCTTTCTTACCTTAGATCAACCTGCTTCTATTCCTTTATCCTCTTGTCTTCATAAAATGCATTTCTTAGAGGTGGATTCTGATAGTTTAATATACCTGCTTCCCTGGTAACTCAGCTGGTAAAAATTCCACATGCATTGCAAGAGACCCCAATTCGATTCCTGGGTCAGGATGATCCCCTGGAGAAGGAATAGGCTACCTACTCCAGTATTCTTGGGCTTCCCTGGTGGCTCAACTGGTAAAGAATCTGCCTGCAATGTGGGAGACCTGGGTTCAGTCCCGGGGTTGGGAAGATTCCCTGGATAAGGGAAAGGCTACCCACTCCAGTATTCTGGCCTGGAGAATTCTATGGACTAGTCCATGGGGTTGCAAAGAGTTGGACATGACTGAGCGACTTTCACTTTCACTTTTTTCAAACTTAGGATACTGTTACCTGTCTTGGGGCAATCTTTAAATTTTGTCTCTAACCACAGAGAATTCTATGACCTCTTAAAGGGATTCTAAGTATTAAGTTTCAGAAGTAGGTGGAAGGCTTCCCTGGTGGCTCAGCCGGTAAAGAACCCGCCTGTGAATACAGCAGACCTAAGAGACATGGGTTTGATCCCTGGGTCAGGACAATCCCTTGGAGAAGGAAATGGCAAACTGCTCCAATATTCTTGCTTGGAAAATTCCATAGACAGAGGAGCCTGGTGGGCAATGCTCCACAGGATCAAAAAGAGTGAGACATAACTGAACACGCCCACAAGCACAGGTGGAAGGGATTAGTAATACCATCCTAGGTTTGCCTCATGGGTAATCACACAGCTCTGCTGGAACATGGGGATGGTTTGGGGTGCTGCAATCGCTGGCATCATTATAGTTATCATCATCACCATCATCTCCTCTTCCTTTTCTTTGTTCTTGACCATGATCAGCATTTGCAATCACAAGTGTCCAAGTGGTTATTCTATTTGGTCATTTGGAACAAGTGAATAGTGATAAGGGTAACTGCTTTAATAACCTCCAAACCATTGAGCTTAACACTTAACAGATTGTCCTTGGCACATTCCATACCATACCTATCAATCTTCCTGTCTCTACTGTCTACACTGTCACTTAACCTTCAGAAATACCTCGGTTATTGTATTCAGACAAAAACTCTATTCAGATGTTGGTTCTGTTATTATAAGCTGTGTGGACTTGGACAAATTCATAAACTTCTTTGAGCCTCAGTTTTCTCATCTGTAAAATAAAAATATTAAATGAATGACAACATTGCAGAAGTACTGGATTAAATAAAAAGAGTATTTTTAAAGCTCTTAGTACAGATCTGAGCATATATAGGTGCTCAAATAATGGTAGCTATTATTATTGCTGATATTAATATTGATTTTAACGTAAAGTAAATAAGAGCCTGAAATGGCAACCTATGCCAATATTCTTGCTTGAGAAATCCCATGGACAGAGGAGCCTGATGGGCTACAGTCCGTGGAGTCTCAAGAGTCGGACATGACTTAGCTACTAAATCAAGATAATAACTAGCATAGAGTAATGCTCAGTAAGTGGTAGTAATGGTTGTTAGTTTTCCTTTTTCGTATTTGTTGGGACAGGAACCCTTCAAAACTTGGCCTATATCTTCCACTCATCCCTGTACCTTTAAAGGAGCCCAACTTAACTCAGCCTGAGCTACTGACACTGAATAAAATTGAGCCTTTAACCCACAGCTCCAATGTCAGCAGCTGTCATGGACTGATTTTCATCTTTCATTTTGCTCCTCCATATCTGCTTTGGTCTTTGTCTTCTGGATTCTGGTTTCTCAGTTTGGACTTGCTCACCCAACTCTGTGCTCATCCCTAAAAGTTCGTGGCTTACCAATCCTGTAGTTTAATTTGCAGATTTTCTGAAGAAGGCTTACCTTGTCTTCTGCCTCCCCTGGGCCACCCCCATGGTTTCTGCTTTTCCTTGGCTTCTGTTGATGTTTGGCATTTCCGAGAGGGCCTTGGAAAAAATTTACCATGGCCAGGTTTGGTCTTTATGAAGTCCTTGATCAGTGGTCTTATTTACTCTCTCAAAGTGTCCATTTGATATGAAACTCCATCGTGGATCCTAAAATCTGCTGCATAGATATTGTCCTTTCTTTTCTTCTCATTTGCTTGGCTTGTAAGAGGATGCTAAGATGAGTTCATCTTTTGCCCATGGGGAGAAAACTGCCAGCAATCTCCTGTTCTGATAGTATTGGCAGAATTTTGTCCATTCTGACTCTGTCACTCTCTGGTCCCTGTTTTTATGAAGGTTGCTTTACAGGGTCTGGCCTACTGGTTAGATGGATCATTAATCCAATGGGTAGGGCACCCTGAAACACATTTGGCAGAGCTGCTCTGGGTCTGTGCCAGAACGTCTAGAGCAGAGAGACCACGATTTCTTGCCCGAACCCCGACTCTCACCGCTGGCCCATGAATCCTGCTAGTTAAAGGGGTGAGCCTAGTCCTCCTTTTAATTAAAAAAGTTTGGTTATACAGTTGCTTGATGATGATGTTATTTCTTACCAGAATTCAGCAGACTTCCACAACCTATTCCTGGGACTCTTTGAAATACGCACTTTAGCCAGTTCTTATCAAAATATGCTTAATAGCTAAACAAGCAGGTTTAGTTTTCTAAATTGTGACTCTCCTCTCCAGCAGAGGTTTCCTGATAGTAATTAATAAACTGTGGTCATGGTGTTTGTGCCTCATGGGATCTGATTTTTATTCTATTCAGAGAAGTGGACAGGTAGAAAGCTTAAAAAGGAAAAAAAAAGACAAACCACACATACTTCAGTAAAAACAACCTAACATTTATTTCAGGGTCATTTCATCAGGAAAAAAGGCTGCCTTTTAGCTGCTTCGATGCTTTCTGAAACCTTTCAAGCTACAAAGAGAGTGATTCTGGTTTGTGTGGCTAAAATGCGAGAGAAGATGATTGGTTTCATTAGCCAGGGAGGGGTGATAATATGCTGCTATACTTCTCCATTTATTGGGCACTTTATATTAATAACTCATGATGGCTGGAGTGTTTAGGTGTATATTTCAAGCTCAGTGTAAAATACCATACCATTAAGAATTTAAACACATTCTAATTTAATTATGGCCAAGAGCTGGTTCCAAGTGATCCCGTGTTTTTGTTGGCTGGTTTCAACACTGCAAATTTCGAATATGGAAAGATTTATTTTCTTTTACTCTTTGTCCCTTTTATTCTGGATTGTTAAGAACCTTAATCATTTTAAAGAGTGCACATTTGGAAAATGAAGTGCAATTGAAGTTATGGAAAATTCTAGTTTTCTTCAATACTGTTTTGCTTTCCATTTTGAAATGTGCCAAATTTTTTCTTGCCTGTGATATATTGATTACTCACAAGTTCTTTTTACCTCCTTTTTTGTCCGTAAATGACTTTTCTGTTTCTCAAATAGCTACACTCTTGTCACATGCTTTTTCTATCATGGCCTAAAATGATACCATCCAAGTCAACTTGGGATAGGACAAATAGAGATAATTTCTTGAGTCCTGTTTTTTTGGGTCCCTGTGTAGTGATTTAGCCAGGCAACTATGAGGGAGGGTGAAGGAGTTAGCACAGGACAACTGGTAATGAATAATATTTGGGCTCATGGGGTAAACAGAATCACATAAGACCCTGTCCTGTATCTCCAATATTGTTTTCACATGCTCATCAAGCTAATGCCTTCTGGTGGCCTTTGATGATCAATTTAAGTAGACCTGCTGCTGCTGCTAAGTCACATCAGTCATGTCCAGCTCTGTGCGACCCCATTGACGGCTGCCCACCAGGCTTCCCCGTCTCTGGGATTCTCCAGGCAAGAACACTGGAGTGGGCTGCCATTTCCTCCTCCAATGCATGAAAGTGAAAAGTGAAAGTGAAAGCTGCTAAGTCACATCAGTCATGTCCAGCTCTGTGCGACCCCATTGACGGCTGCCCACCAGGCTTCCCCGTCTCTGGGATTCTCCAGGCAAGAACACTGGAGTGGGCTGCCATTTCCTCCTCCAATGCATGAAAGTGAAAAGTGAAAGTGAAGTCGCTCAGTCGTGTCCAATTCTTTGTGACCCCAGGGACTGTAGCCCACCAGGCTCCTCTGTCCATGGGATTTCCCAGGCAAGAGTACTGGAGTGGGGGTACCATTGCCTTCTCCAAAGCTTATATAAAAGTATTTTAAAAAATAAGGTTGCAGCACTACTTACAGTAGCTAAGGCATGGAAATAATCTGCAGTCCTTTGACTGAAGAAAGGATAAAGAAGAGGTGGCACACACACACACACACACACACACACACACACACACACAGTGGAATGTTATTCACCCATAAAAATAATGAAATAATACCATTTGCAGCAACATAGATGTACCTAGAGATTATTATACTCAGAAAAGTAAGTTAGAAAGAGAAAGACAAATACCATCTGATGTCACTTATATGTGGAATCTAAAACATGGCTCAAATGAACTTATCTATGAAACAGACTCATAGACATAGAGAACAAACTTGTGGTTGCCAGGGGGAGGTTGCTTACAGTGGGGAAGGGATGGATTGAGAGTTTTGGACTAACAGATGAAAACTATTACGTAAATATAGGATGGATAAGCAAGAAGGTCCTGTTGTATGGCACAGGGAACTATATTCAATATCTCGTAGTAAATTATAAAGGAAAAGAATGAAAAAAATAAGGTAGAGGAGATGAGGCTCCTTACTGGGGGATTTTCCTGGAATCTGCCTGAATCTGTTGGTGAAGACTCTTCAACTTTTAGGAATGAGCTTAATAATCAGTGACCTCTGGGGAGCTGGTGGAAGATGTCTATGCTCAGTTTATACACCCGACAATCCGTTTTATAGCTCTCACTGGATCCCCTAGTGTTTCCAGCCATAGGGACCTTGCAATCTCCAGAGGCGGTAGACTGTAGACTCCCTAAGTATAAATCTGGGTCTCTGGGTCCTTTAAAACTTTCAGCTCATAGGTAACAACAGGATGATAGACACCATCCCCGCCAGGGTGCGGCAGGGTGTCCTGATGACTTTGTGTTATAACATTTAATTGGGTAATTTTTTGTGGTTCAGTCTGACTCTTCATGACCCCATGGACTGCAGCACGCCAGGCTTCCCTGTCCCTCATCATCTTCCAGAGTTTGCCCAAGTTCATATCCATTGCATATTTAGAAAATATACATATTTAATTTGGAAAAGTAACAAGCACACCAATCAATTTTTCTTATATAATCCACAGAATGAAAAAAATTTTGGTTGATATAGGATGATGAAAGAAGCTGAGGGATCCAGATATGATTTTGGGGGGACAATAGAATTAGATTTTTGGATTTATATATTATTTAAGTATATATATGTCAAAAGCTGAATAATTTGAAGGAATATCTTGCATTGATGGTTTTCAGGGTCAAGGAATCATTTTCAGGGAGTGTGTAACCAAAAGGACTGTCCCTTAGAAAACAAGGACTCCTGTCTCTTTAGTCCTTTGCTGCCCTCTTATTTCAGATGTTCCTCTCTGTCTGGCCCACCCTAGGGGATGAAAGCTGGCCACTGCACATGTAACAGGCCACCCAAGACTGCTGAAAAAATCTATAACATTTTTACCAAATTATTTTTCAAAAATCCAAAAATAGTAAGGTGAAAATACTAAATTTATATTTAAGACATTTATTGGCATAGTTCCCCATTAGGAGGCTGTGAGAGCCCCTCAAAGACAGGCATTATGAACTAGTGCCTGGCTTGGAGGAAGTCACAATTAATATTGAATAAATTAATAAATGACTTGGATTTAAATGAGAGATACATGAGCCATATGAAACTGCCCACATATGAAGTTATGATGTTGGTGGACAGAGGTCAGAACTTGAGCCATGCAGCGTAGAATTGGATCAGGTGTACTCCTATAGGATACTACTCATTCCTCATCTGTATTTTAGCTCTTTGTATCCTTAATGTAGGGCTTCCCTGGTGGCTCAGAGGTTAAAGCGTCTGCCTCCAATGTGGGAGACCCGGGTTCGATCCCTGGGTCGGGAAGATCCCCTGGAGAAGGAAATGGCAATCCACTCCAGTGTTCTTGCCTGGAGAATCCCATGGACGGAGAAGCCTAGTAGGTTACAGTCCATGGGGTCGCAAAGAGTCGGACACGACTGAGCGACTTCACCTCACCTCACCTCATCCTTAATGTATAGGGTATTTTATTTTCTGATTTCCTAGTTAAACATTTATTATAAGTATTTTTCCACATGGCTTCAAAGCCCTTGTATTGTATTTTTAATAGATGGGTATTGTTCCATTGAGTTGCTATAGGATGCTTTTCTTAAATTTTATGTCCTGTTGAATTACTGGTGTGAAATTGTTGACTAAAGGGAAATGAACGTTATGGGGACCATTGTTTTTAATTGCCTTATTGTGATTAAAAAAAAAACCAACTCACACAAATTTATACAATAATCAGGGTAGAGAAATGAACCAATTTCCAATTTGAGTCTACCAACAACCTCTCCCAGACCTACTTTGAAAATACAACCTCCCACATTGTACACTCCCCTCACCACAAACACCCATAGCCATTTCCTGAGGCTTGCCTCTGTAGGACACCAAAATATTCAAGGGGAAAGGAAAATGCTCCAAATGGTTCCCAGATGTCTGAATGTGTGGCATAATTTGGCATCAAAATGATTTGAGTTTTCATTTTTCAATGAGATATTTTGGCAACAGGCAAACAATCTTAATACAGTAAATAAATTTCCCCCTTCCATTGTCCCCCAAATAGACTTAAACTGATACAGTATTTAATGAGCATGTACTACGTGCCAGATACAGTAGTGGGGATTAGAAAATGCAAGGCTTAAGGAAGTTCTGGAGCCAATAGGAAGAAGTTTAGTCTTTTATGAAGTGTAAGACAAGGATGTGTTTTTCTGTTTGGGCAAATGTCTTATAGCACATATTCATACTTTCAAGGGAGGACATTGTGTTTCTCACACACCTCTTTAATTTGCAAATTTAGTATAATAATTACACCCTGGATAATATGTCACTTGTCTACCAAGAGGCTTTTCACAAGTCAGAGGAGGGAAACTGGAGACACAGACGGGCATGCCTAAGTGCCTCAGGAGGTGTGAGCCAGATGCGCTGCCTCTTCCCAGGGCCCCATCCTTCCTGACACTCAGGTGGCAGAGACTTGGGAAACACACAACTTGGAATTCCAGTGCAAAGGCAGGATCACCCGGCCAGATACCATTTCAGCTGTATCATTATTATTATTGAGTAAGAAACTGCTCCAACGTGTTGGCTTAAAGTGAGCATTAAGTTGCTCAGAGAGGAAAGAGCGACTCTTGTGCCACTGGCTAGAACTCATGTAGAAGAGATACAGAAGGAAATCATACCCACAAAATCTGATCAGATTTGTCTTTAAGAAGTCTAATTGTTTCAATCACACAATCTCTGTGGTTGAAGCAGACCTAGGATAAGTTTGTCAATTATTTTTCAGTTTTAGGGTCTTCCTTGGTGGTCCAGTTGTTGAGAGTCTGCTTTGTGAAGCAGGCGATACGGGTTCAATCCCTGGTCGGGGAACTAAGTCCACCTGCTCCAACAAGAGAGCCCATACATGGCAACAGAAGATCCCACCTGTCACCAAATACACAATTAAAAAGAAAATATTAGATACAAAAATATTTTTCAGTGCTACTGTGAATGAGGCAGGGTTCCTCAATGCTTTAGGTAGGTGACTAAGTAGAAAGGTCTGCAGGGAAGGATGGGATTTGAATATAGGACCTCCAAGTGATAAGATGCTTTAAGATTAGGTAGTCTATTGTACTACTAATACTTTTCAGGATGAAAAGTCAGTAACTCAAAGGTGATTGGCTCAAAGTGACACAGTCCGGTGATGTCAGGGAAACAAACAAAACACAGTCCTTCTAGCCCTTGGTCTCCTAGGCTCCTGTTTTCTTTTCCATTGTCTGATATTTCATGTTCATTTCCTAGGGAGGCAAAGACAGTGAGTGGAGAAAAAGAAGCGAATGACCATTTGGAGTTCCTTCACAACTGAGTGGCTTCTCTGGTGGCTCAGACAGTAAAGAATACGCCTGTAATGCAGGAAATGCAGGTTTGATCACTGAGTTGGGAAGATCCCCTGGAGAAAGAAATAGCAACCTACTCCAGTATTTTTTTCTGGGAAATCTCATGGACAGAGGGGCCTGGTGGGCTACAATTCATGGGGTCACAAGAGTTGGATACATGTTAGCAACTAAACCACCACCATCATGAGTGAGTAAAGACTATGCATTCGTTCTCAGATTCCATCCTGTGGTAGACTGTAGGAATGGCCACGTTTCCTCACCCCTTTCTGGGTCCATACTATTTACTATGCAACTTTGCAGCTCCTCGTAGTAAGAGGTGGAATCCATTTCCATACTCTTTGAATTTGCCTAGCCCATGATTGACTTAGGCTAATAGAGGTGTGCCAGTTGTGAACGTCAGCCCCAAAGGGCTTATGCTGTTCTCTTCTTTCTTGGAAACATCTTGAAAATTGGCCTGGGCTAGCTGTGGAAGATGGAAACTGCATGGCCCAGTCACCCCCATCATCCCAACATCCCAAAGGCAACTAGACTGTGAGACCTATGACTGGCTATCCTAGACTAGTTACCACCCCCCACCCCCTGCCAGTACACACACACCTGCCACCTGGCTGCAGACATATGAGCAAGTCCAGAAGAAGTCAGCTGCGTCTGCCCCAGGTCAGCTAAACTGCCCAGCTGGGCAAAGAGAAATGCTCATTCTAAGCCAATGACCTTGGGGCAGGTTGTTATGCAATAATAATGATGATACAACTGTAATTGTATCGTATGATCCTGTAATAGTCATATGATCCTGCCTTTGCACTGGGATTCCAAGCTGCATGTTTCCCAAGGCTCTGCCACCTGTATGCCAGAAAGTATCTGGAGCACTTTCATCCTGGCTCAGCCAGTCTAGATTAATGCTGTGCCCAGAGCAAACTCTCAAATGCACAAAGCCTGTGGGTACTGCCCTGGTGAGAGCCCTCAGAGGGAGTTTAGGATGTGGTTAGAGACAATGGGGACCAGAAGAGAGCCAGGGGCATGGAATCTCTGGTGCTGTGATTTGCTGAACCTTTGCCTGGGGCATCCCCCATGGATACCAAAGGTCTGGCTTACTTAATGCTAGAGGTGCAGCTTCCTATGGACTGAATTGTGTCCACTCAAAATTCATCTGTTGAAGCCCCAATCTCTTGTGTGATGGTATTTGGAGCTTGAGCCTTTGGAGGGGTTTCCCAGGTGGCACTAGTGGTAAAGAACCTGCCTGACAATGCAGGAGATATAAGAGATGTGGGTTCGATCCCTGGGTCTGGAAGACCCTCTGGAGGAGGACATGGCAATCTGCTCCACTATTTTGCCTGGGGAATCCCATAGACAGAGAAGCCTGGCGGGCTATGGTCCATAGGGTTGCAAAGAGTTGGACACGACTAAAGTGACTTAGCACACATGCATGCATTGATTCATTTACAACACGAGAGAAATTATGTATGTTTGTGTCTACCGAAGGCACTGAAAGATGGCTTTGAAAGGTGATCAGGTTTACATGAAGTCACGAGGGTAGGATCCTCATGATAGGATCGATGCTCTTATAAAAAGAGACAACAGACAGCCCCATCTCTTTTTCTCCCGGCATTCTTTTCCCTCTTGGCAGTGTGCAGATATAGTGAGAAGGCTGCCACCTGCAAGCCAGAAAGAAAGTTCTCATCAGAACCCAACCATGCTGGCACCCTGATCGAGGACTTCCAGTCTTCAGAACTATGAGATAATAAACTTCTGCTGTTTAAGCCACCCAGTCTAGGGTATTTGTGACGGCAGCCCCAAACTAATACACAGCTGTTTCTAGTTAGACAGATGTTTGGCATTGCTTCAGGGGAAAATAATCTGAATGATTAAATGCATTTTTCACTCCAGATGTTTTGGCAATGTGAGGATGTAGCCAACATGTGCTTGTGGGATGACCCTGTGGCTATCCTGGGGAGTAGCTTCTGGACAAAGCGAGGAAATTCTGGGAGTGACCAGGGGAAGCTCCCTTCTGTTTTGTGCCAAGGATGTACATGTTCATTTTTGGGAAGAGGGCACTCCATATGCGGGCTTTTTGTCCATGGAGATTTATGAAATACATCCAGCCTCCTCCCTTTAGTTGCAAAGAGACAACATTGAACAAGCCTACCTGATAGTTTGTCATTGTTCTCTCTCTCTCTTCAGGTTGTTGATAATCACTGCTGCATTTGTGGTTGAAAATTGTGAGAAGTAAATTCTGGGCAAGGTCAAATGAGTGAGCTAAAGAACATCAAAAGATGAAATAGGTGACTAGGACGTGTACTGAAAAGGGTCCCCAGTACCAGTTTTATAATGATAAAAGGCTTGTCTTAATGTATAAATATTAAATAAATGTATAAATATAAATTGAGGTCTTATTTAAAGTCCCTCCTCCTTTCCCCAAACCAAGAACTCTGTTAATGATTCTTTCTCACATGTGACTCAGAATCAGGTTTGCTGACCACACAGAGGGGAATTCTCTATTGCAGGATTTTATTGTTTAGTTGCCAAGTCATGTCCAATTCTTTGCAACTCCATGGACTGTACCACTCCAGGCTTCTCTGTCCTTCACTATCTTTCAGAGTTTGTTCAAACTCATGTCCATTGAGTTGATGATGGCATCCAACCTACTGCAGGATGGGTAGACTTTTTATAGATAGTACATATTTTTGGCTTTGCTAGCCATAAATGCTGTAGCTACTCAACTTTGCTATTGTTAAATGAAAGCAGCCATAGATAACACTTAGACAAATGTTTTATTTTATTTTTTTTTCATCAAAAGCAGTGACTGCCTGGATTTGGCTCATGCTCCATGGTTTGCCAATTCTACTCTACTAAGTTCAATGAATCAGTGTTCCTAAGGTGCTTTAAGCAGCTCCTGGAATATGATGATACTTTGGAATTGTTGATTATTGGTCTTCTTCACCTGACCTGGAACAAGGCAGTAGGAGCTAAGCCCTAAGGAGAAATAGGTTAATATACAGTGAATATGAGACTCAGTCAGATGAAAATAAGGACAGGGGGTCAACTGAAGGGACGTACATACAGTCCCAGCACTTGGCGGAGAATTGCCTTAGAGACTGTGTCTTAGTTCAGGCCGCTATAACAAAGTGCCATAGACTGTGTGGCTTATGAACAAGATATATATATTTTTTTCATAGTTCTGGAGGTTGAAAGTCTGAGATAAGGGTGCCAGCAAGGTCAGGGAGGGAACCTCTTCCAGGTTGCAGACGTGTTGCAGGAAGCGGGGCCCCTTCCAGGGCCCAAAATGGCTCTTGTCTAACAGTCAGAAATGAATTGTCTGAGGAGACACATGTGCTGACAAAGCAAGAGATTTTATCAGGAAAAGCTCCCCTGGGCAAACAGCAGTAGGGTAAGGGAAACCAGGAGAACTGCCACGTGGATTTTACGGTGATGGGATTAGTTTACAGGTTGTCTTTGGTCAATCATTTTGACTCAGAGTCCTTCCTGGTGGTGCAGGCCTTGTTCAGCCAAGACGGATGCCGGCGAGAAGGATTCTGAGAAGTGGTCGGACATGTGGTGTCTCCTTTTGATCTTTCCCGATCTCTTCTGGTTGGTGGTGGCTTATTAGTTCCGTGTTCTTTACCAGGACAGCTCATGTCAATGGTTACTGTGGTGCCTGGCCAGGGTGGGCAGTGTCAGTCAGTGTGCTTCCCCTAACAGATGGATGCCTCTTTCTGTTCTTATGGTGGAAAGAGGACTAGAGACCTTTCTGGGGTCCCTTCCTCACAAGGGATGTGTGGGTGGGCTTCCCTTGTGGCTCAGCTGGTAAAGAATCCACCTGCAACGTGGGAGACCTGGGTTCGATCCCCGGGTTGGAAAGATCCCCTGGAGAAGGGAAAGGCTACCCGCTCCAGTATTCTGGCCTGGAGAATTCCATGAACTGTGTAGTTCATGGGGTCGCAAAGAGTCAGACACGACTGAGTCACTTTCACTTTTGCATGGGTATGTTCTCAGTTGCGTGACTCTTTGTGATCCCATGGACTGTGGCCCACCAGTCTCCTCTGTTCATGAAATTTTCCAAGCAAGAATGCTGGAGTGGGTTGCCATTTCCTTCTCCACTCGGGCCCCTTTTATAAGGGTACTAATCCCATTTATAAGGGCTCTCCTCTCAGGACCAAGAGCTTCACTTCTTAATATCATTCCATTATAAGCTAGAATGTCAACATTTGAATTTCAGGGGGATGCAAACATTCAGTCCACTGTTATAATTCTTTTGTCTCACCAGGAGATTAAGATGCCATGTTCTGTCGTGGAGTAAGCCCTGCTACCTTTCCCTTCTACATTAGCTTTATGAACTAACAGTCCATAGATATGCTGCTTGCATAAACGAATTGATATCCTCTATCCCACAGTATCCAGTGGAATATGAGGTTATCACTGCAATAGTTCCAAGCAAACAACTCTAAGCCCCAACACAAGGTGTCATCTTGCATGATCCAGATTAAGGGTACTTGCTAACAACATTCCTACATGATTTACAAACCTTTCACTCAATCCTGGTTGCATTGGCTTTTCTATTGCTCTGTTAGCTTAGTGCAGGTGTGTGAAAAGATTGAGCATGATGAATTGTTTCTCCAAGAGCCAGAAAAGTAAATGATGAAAGAATTGGATAGAAAACATGTTAACAAGATATTTTATATTAGCTCCAAGGAGCTAGATCAATTACTATGATGTGTTACATGTTCAGAAGTCAGGAAATTCTAAATTATGGTTCCCAGTATGAACGTAACTCAGACCCTTTGCACATGCAATATTTTATAGGACTGTATATGGTGTTAACTTTAATGCTTTAACATCTATGCTTAATGTGGCAACTATAAATTTGAATTTCTTGACTTCAGAGGTTATAACGTTTAACTATACAGCTGCATCGATGGGCTTATTGCATTCAAATATTTCTTGGTATAATATTTTGATGAATCAATCCCCTATATGGATAGGTCTGGGTTATTTGGTTATCATACCAAAAAAAAAAAAAAAAAAAGGGGTGCCGCCTACCACTGTTTAGCTCTGTAGCCTCTCTAGGTCATTTGAACTAAGTGGAATGTGAATGAACAATTTTCACTTTCTGGTGGTTTCTATACCAAATCAGACCTTAAGGAAGAAGGATTATTTGAACATTGTTGTGCCACTTATTTCAAGAGGTTTGGTTACCCTAGAGATGGTGTGGGAAATGTAAGAAAAGTTCACAGTTTAATTTCAGGCTGTAATTCTCATTATAACTGTAAATGGAATACCCTTGAGTTTAAAATCTAACGTGAGAGTCTGATAGGAGATTTATAAATGAAAAATCTCACATGCCTGGAAGTAACCAATTTTGCCCATTAAGTGATTGGTACCATGACCACTTGCTCATTCTCTGTGTATTTCTTTGCTCCTGAGGGCACATCATTTTAGACAAACAGGTTTCTCTAGTTTCAGAGATATCTATCTCCCTTCCCCTCTCATCACCATACCACTTGGGCTACAGCTTTCTCTGGTTTTAGCAAAAAGGTTGTAAAGCAGCTGTCCTGGCCATTGTTGGCAAAAAACTTGGAAGGCCATAAGGGAAGCTGTGCTCTCAACCACTTTGCTATTATAATTAGTCCCAAGTTCCTTGTTTCTGGGCCAGGTACTCACCCCCTACAAATACCTACATGAAGGTGCAGTGAGCATGGATCTTATTTCATAAGCTCAGGTGTGCAGGAAATGTTCTTCTTTAAACATTTTCTTTAAATTGACTTAATTTTAACTTCTGGCACCCATAGTACTGGGCTGTATTGTATGCTGTTCATGAGAGTTGTACTTAAAATAGTGTAAGGGCACCAAGAGGTTGAAAGTAAAATATTGGAAGAAAACATACGTTGCTAACACTGACCAAAAGTAAGCTGCTATGTTAATATCTGTATGAGTATCCAGACAAAATAGATGTTAATGTAAGAAGGCTTACTAGAAATATATGGGAACATGGCAGAAAGTGAAGCGGAGCTAAAAGGCCTCTTGATGAAAGTGAAAGAGGAGAGTGAAAAAGTTGGCTTAAAGCTCAACATTCAGAAAACGAAGATCATGGCATCTGGTCCCATCACTTCATGGGAAATAGATGGGGAAACAGTGGAAACAGTGTTTTATATGGAACTAATAAGCCACCACCAACTGGAAGAGTTCGGGAAAGGTCTAAAGGAGACACTGCGTGTCCGTCCACTTCCCAGAATCCCTCTTGGCTGAGCGATGCGTGTGCCACCAGGAAAGACTGTGAATTAGAATGATTGGCCAAAGACCACCCAGAAACTAATCCCATCACCATAAAACCCGACATTGCGAGCCACGTGGCAGAGCAGTTCTCCTGGGTTTCCTTACCCTACTGCTCTCCACCCAGGTGCCCTTTCCCAATAAAATCTCTTGTTTTGTCAGTACATGTGTCTCCTTGGACAATTCATTTCAGTTTCGGGCCCTGGAAGGGGTCCTCCTTCCTGCAACAGTACAACACAAATTCCTTTCAAGTATACACAGAACATTTGTTTACCAATATTGACTCGTATGCCAGATCATAAAGTAAGTTGGAAAAATTTCAAAGGATTGAAGCCATGTGCATTATATTCTCCAACCATAGTGGAACTGAGCTAGAGATTAACACAAAGAGATAACTAAAAAATCCTCAAGTATTTGGAAATTAAGCAATACATTTCTAAATAACCCATGGGTCAAAGAAGAAATCACAATAAAAATTAAAAACATTTTTTTCACTAAATGCTAATGAAAATGCAACAAAATAAAACTTGCAGAGTAAAACTAAAGAAGTACTTTGAGGAAAACATATGGCCTTAATTGAACATGCCTGAAAAGAGGAAAGGCTGATAATCGGAAGTCTTATCTTACATCTCGGAAAGCTAAAAAAAATAAAAAAAATAAAAAAAGAGAGAGGTGAGCAAATTAAAAGGAAAGAAATGAAGATCAGATCAGAAGTGAATGAAATAAAACAAACACATAAGAGAATCAATAAACCCAAAGTTGGCTCTCTGAATATACTAATGAAATTGACAAAAAATTATTCTAAAACTATGCCTTCTTCTTTCGAAGTCCTGAATTAAAGTGTTCTCTGGATATACTCTGTGTCAATATCTGAATTAGCTAGAGAAAGAAACTGATTCTTCATGTGAAGAGACAAAGTATACAGTGACTGATATAGTCTCTCTCTAAAAAAAAGTGAAAGTGTTAGTCCCTCAGTTGTGTCTGACTCTTTGTGACCCCTTAAACTGTAGCCCGCCAGGCTTCTCTGTCGATGGAATTCTCCAGGCAAGAATACTGGAGTGGATTGCCATTCCCTTCTCCAGCCCAGGGATCAAACTGAACCCGCATTGCAGGCAGATTCTTTATCATCTGAGCCACCAGGGAAGCCTATTTTCAACTACTGAATCTATTTTCATTTGGATTTTACACATGTATACCAGCCATCTCACAAAAAACTGAGCAAGTAGGGGAATCGATAGCTGAATTTCATTTTGCACAGAAAATTAGAAGTTGGTAGAAACAGAGGTTTAGAAGAAGAATCTTACCTCATCTTTTCTCATCCCATACATTATTATACCATCAAATCTGAAACTAGTGTGTTGCTTGTTGTTTTCCTTAATAAAATTATTTTAAAAGTATATTTTTCTAATCAAGAATGTATTTTGATAGGACTCAAGTTATGATATTTAGATTAAGTTTTTAATTCTGACATTTGGTATTTTTTTGTTTGTTTTTCTAATAGTGAAAATCAAAACACTATTTTTTATAGTCTTTATACTTTGCTGGCCTGATTCTTGATAGTCTATATTTTGTTTTCTTCATGTTATAATTTTCTTAGATTTGATGACTCTTTATCATCCCTGGTGGCTCAGAGGTTAAAGCGTCTGCCTCCAATGCGGGAGACCTGGGTTCGATCCCCGGGTCGGGAAGATCCCCTGGAGAAGAAAATGGCAACCCACTCCAGTACTCTTGCCTGGAGAATCCCATGGACGGAGGAGCCTGGTAGGCTACAGTCCACGTGGTCGCAAAGAGTCGGACACGACTGAGCAACTTCACCTTCACCTTCACCTATTGTGCCTTTTAATTTCTGTACCTTATGCATAAAATATGTGTATATATATTCTTCATTACTTCCATATTTTCAATGATTTCCTCTTAAAGTCTTTAAATTGTTTTCCCATTACTCTTTCTTTTAAGGATTCTCAGTGTCATGTGTTTTTTATGTTACATTGCATTGTCTTCTCTAATATGGAATTGCTAACAATCATAAAGTAGAAAGCATATTCAAACTTTTCCCACTGCATGCCTTGTTCTATATAACTTCTATTGAAGCTTCACAAATGTCCTGCCTTTATTGAGACAGGTGGCTGCCAATACTTTATTAACATACACATTTAAAGAAAATATGACTGATTCTTCCTTTGTGGGGATGAGGAGCTAATTTAAAAATAATGTTTAGTAATGTAATAGATTAAAATCAAAGATTCTATTGATTGAGTACTTCCCTGGGTATGAAACAGTGTATAGACTTTTTATGTAAGATCTGACTTAATCTTAAGACAATGAAAAGATGTAAAGGGCTGGAGAGTGGTTGAAAAATAACCCAACACTCAAATTGAAATAAGGCTAAGTGCTGAGGAGAATTGATGCTTTTGAACTGTGGTGCTAGAGAAGACTCTTGAGAGTTCCCTGAACAGTGAGGAGATCAAAGTAGTCAATCTTAAAGGAAATCAACCTTGAATATTCATTGGAAGGACTGATGCTGAAGTTGAAGCTCCAATGCTTTGGCCACCTGCAGAGTCAACTCATTGGAAAAGACTGATTCTGGGAAAGTTTGAAGGCCAAAGGAGAAAAGGTGGCAGAGGATGAGATGGTTAGATAGCATCATGACTCAATGAACATGAAAGTGAAGAAAGGGAAACCTAGAGTGCTGCAGTCCATGGGGTTGCAGAGTTGGGCACGACTTAGCGACCAAACGACAATGTAATCCCAAGGCCTAACCTGTTTCACCTGGGCTTCCCTGGTGGCTCAGTCAGTAAAGAATCCACCTGCAATATGGGAGACCTCGGTTTGATCCCTGGGTTAGGAAGATTCCCTGGATGAGGGCATGGCAACCCATTGCAATATTCCTTCCTGGAGAATCCTGGAGAGCAGCCTGGTGGGCTGCAGTCCATGGGGTCACAAAGAGTCGGATGCGACTAAATGACTAAGCACAGCACAAGCTGTTTCCACCCAAGTAAACATTTTTGGAAAATTTAGAAATATTAACTTCTATGCAGATGTATTAAAGAACTTGGGGTGTGTATGGGATAGACATGTGCCTGGAACATGTTAGCTACTCCTTGTTTGCTTTTGAGAGGATGACTGATGAATTAATTAATGTCAATGATTTAGAAACTGTTTCTTGGAGTCTGTTTTGCACCACGTAACTAGCCAGGTGGTTTCTTTTTCTGATGCACTTTGCATGTCTGTGCAATTGGTACTGCAGAGGTGTTTCAACTGGGTGAGGAATTTCATGGTTTGTGCAGACAACTGTGACCTGACAGAAGAAACAATTTGTCCCCTCTTCCCAGGGTTTGGCTTTGGTTCCCATTCCAGGAGTGCTAATGACCAGGACATCTGCAATCTGCAGTCTCAGCAATTGCTTTGGGGGCTGACAGCAGCTGTCAGCTGAGGGCCCTGGAGGTTCCTCTCTACCAGTGATCAGGTGGTATCATCATAAGGAGGGCACTGGGACTCTGTCTACTTCCTGGGCAAAAAAGAGCTCTCTTCTAGTTAGGATGTAATTAGGCACCCTCTTCTAATAAATGGTGCATGAGTCCTTCCAGTTACTGAGCTGGTGTCTCTGCATCCATCAGCATGTTGACTGGATGTAGGTCCAAAGGGGAAGGGCTTGCATTTCCCACTGAAGAGAGCACAATTGGCTTCTATGAGGCATAGAGATAATTTTCGCTTTTATTTCACAGACAAAAGTACAAGATTCTGCAGCAATGGGGAAAGCTAGTTGGAGAAGTTGGGAGGGAGACCTGCAAATATATAGGTATCTGAGCAAGTACTGTGGTTCAAATCAGCAAGTTCTTGTTTATGGAGGAGCAGACAGGAAGTACAAGGGTGCATCCTGCCCTTCCAACCAAATCCCTGGAGGAATGGAAGCTCGGCTCTCTTCCTGTATTGTCCTTCTATTCTGTGTTCATTTGTATTCAGATCAATAATATTAATACCCTATCAACCAGTTGCCAGTCCCTGAGCTGGATGATGTGGGCAGTATAAGAGAAGAAAAATTCCTGAATCTCTTAGAACATGGGCTTCCCTGGGGCTAAGATGGTAAAGAATCTGCCTGCAATGCGGGAGACCTGGATTCGACCCCTGGGTTTGAAAGATCCCTTGGAGAAGGGAATGGCTATCTACTCCAGTATTCTTGCCTGGAGAATTCCATGGACAGAGGAGTCTGGTGGGCTACAGTCCATGGGGTTGCAAAGAAGTCAGACACAACTGAGTGACTTTCACTTACTTACTTACTTAGAACATACAGGTAGAAATATTTCACATGTATAAAACTATATGGCCTCTGAATTATGTCAGTTTAATTATTAGACTAGCCAAAGAACCTAGATTGGAAAATTTCTCCATCCCTACAATTTCCAGCTCTAACATTCCCACTATGTGTTGAACAAGATGGTCTTAACCTTTCTCTCAGCTTGACTAAATTTTGGACATGCTTCCTCTTGACTCTAGGACCCTAAGCATCCTTTTCTTACAGCATTTACTTTAGAAAACTTGCATTGTAAATCCTTTGTCTTCCCCTTTGACATGTAAATCTTTTTAAAAGCCTCTTGCCAGTTTTACAACCTGGGCATGCATATCTTTCTGAAGAACCTGGGAACTACAGCTTTGAAGAGAAATCTACAAAGGAGGTAATATGCTAATTTCCTGATTTCAGTGGGATGATAGAAACCTCAGTGGGTACCTTGCTCCAAGTTGCAAAACTATCTTGGTTATAAAGAAGAAGCTATGATAACAGCAAAACTCACGTGGCAATGTGAGATGGAGCAAATTGAAATGATCAGTTTTGATCAGTTCGGTTCAGTTCAGTCATTGAGTATGTCTGACTCTTTGCGACCCCCTGGACTGCAGCAAGCCAGGCTTCCCTGTCCATCACCAACTTCCAGAGTTTCCTCAAATTCATGTGCATGGAGTCAGTGTTACCATGCAACCATCTCATCCTCTGTTGTCCCCTTCTCTTCCTGCCTTCAACCTTTCCCAGCATCAGAGTCTTTTCCATTGAGTCAGTCTTCGCATTAGGTGGCCAAAGTTTTGGAGCTTCAGCTTCAACATTAGTCCTTCCAATGAATATTCAGGACTGATTTTCTTTAGAATTGATTGGTTGGATTTCCTTGCAGTCCAAGGGACTCTCAAGAGTCTTCTCCAGCACCACAGTTCAAAAACATCAATTCTTCAGGGCTCAGCTTTCTTTATAGTCCAAATCTCACATCCATACATGACTACTGGAAAAGCCATAGCTTTGACTAAACAGACCTTTGTTGGCAAAGTAGTGTCTCTGCTTTTATGCTGTCTAGGTTGGTCATAGTTTTTCTTCCAGGGAGGAAGTGTGTTTTAATTTCATGGCTTCTGTCACCATCTGCAGTGATTCTGGAGCCCCCAAAATAGAATCTCTCATTGTTTCAATTTTTTCCCCATCTATTTGTCGTAAAGTGATGGGACCGGATGCTATGATCTTAGTTTTCTGAATGTTGAGTTTTAAGTCAACTTTTTAATTCTCCTCTTTCACTTTCATCAAGAGGCTCTTTAGTTCTTCTTTACTTTCTTTCATAAGGGTGGTGTCATCTGCACCAGGAGCTGGGGAGAGCAGTGAAGATCCAAAGAGGCTGCCCTCGTGGCATTTGATGTCTATGACAGTTGTCATTGACTGCCAGTTATCAAGATTGAGGTTACTGTCAAGACTGAGACACTTGATACTGGCAGTCAATGACAACTGTCATAGACATCAAATGCCACGAGGGCAGCCTCTTTATATCTTCACTGCTGTCCCCAGCTCCTGGAATAGTGCAGGACTCATAATAAGGGATTGCCAGTTTGTCAAGTGAATGAATGAATTAGATGATAGAGGAAGGTAAGGCAGTATATGTGTGTTGTTTAAGAGGCTAGACTTGGGATATTCAATCATGGGTCTGTCCCTTGCTGTGTGACATTGGGCTGGTTTCTTAGTCTTTCCAAGTCTCAGTGTTCTTGTCTATAAAACATGGTTAGCATGAACATCCAGTGCATAACATTGTTATAAGAGTGAAACAAGATCACACATGAAAGGAGATTTAGTGCAGTGCCAGCCAGGGCTATAGTAAGGGCTCAATACATTTTAGCAGTTTTTTGTATTAATGGCTAGAGTGACATTTAGGGTTGATTTTATTTGAAGGTGTAATCAATGGATGAAGGGGAGATCTGGAATCTACTTCTGGTTCTTCCATTAGCAAGATGTGTATTTTGGGGGAAGTCAGTTCTCTTTTCTGGATCCCTAATTCTCCTTTATAGAAGAAAGTAGTTAAGGAAGGTGGTCTCTGAGACTGCATCCAGCTTCTTCAGTTTGGGGTGGAGCTGTGAGATCACATGCTAATAGGGACCAGCAGATAAAAATAACAAGCCCGGTGAGCTAAGTAGATCTGATCTGACGTCATAGCCTCCAGAGACAATGGAGAAGGGTGGAGATAGTAGCCAGTAAACTGCAGCCTTGGGGAATAAGCCTCAGTGGTTACTATCCTGAACTTTAGAAATATGACTTCACATTTTCTATGCATTCTGAAAATTTTTGAAAACTAGCAACTGATTCAATTTTTCTGTTGTTGATTTGTTTTAAAGATTGTTTGGTCCACTGCTTCATGAAGTAAACCAACATTTGTGAGCCACTAGGAGAAGGCAATGGAACCCACTTCAGTACTCTTGCCTGGAAAATCCCATTGACGGAGGAGTCTGGTAGGCTGCAGTCCATGGGGTCGAGAAGAGTTAGACACGACTGAGTGACTTCACTTTCACTTTTCACTTTCATGCGTTGAAGAAGGAAATGGCAACCCACTCCAGTGTTCTTGCCTGGAGAATCCCCAGGATGGCAGAGCCTGGTGGGCTGCTGTCTATGGGGTTGTATAGAGTCGGACACTACTGAAGCGCCTTAGCAAGCAGCAGCAATTTGCTACTTCTGGCTCTAGGAATATGAGAAGAAAACATGATCTGAAAAATGAGTTTTCAGGGGATTTTGGCAAAAGTGGAACCACTATTGACCCTGTGATATAGTGGCTTGCCCTCTACAATGCTTATAAAGATGTCTAGCAATGCCCACCAACCCAGAACATGACCTGCAGGTAGTCAGAGAACTGAAACAGAATCTTGTTCCTAATTGGGTCAGAAATCCTGAGATCCTCCCTTTGTCTGGATATTTCCAGCTACATTCAAGATATTTTTAGTTGCTTAAGAGTGTTAAGCATGGTTTAGGACTCCTGTGGCTCAGATGGTAAAGCGTCTGTCTACGATGCGGGAGACCCGGGTTCGATCCCTGGGTTGGGAAGATCCCCTGGAGAAGGAAATGGCAATCCACTCCAGGACTATTGCCTGGAAAATCCCATGGACAGAGGAGCCTGGTAGGCTACAGTCCATGGGGTCGCAAAGAGTCGGACACGACTGAGCGATTTCACTCACTTCACTCACTCACTCAGAGGGAACTAAAGTATCCATGTGACACTTTCCATGGCCATTAAAGTCAAGTCTAAAGGTGGATTTTCAATCTGGGAACGGAGATGACCTCTCAGAATTTCAATCTTGGTGGAAGGGGCAGCATGAAGATGTCCCTACCTGTTGAAGTTTTTGGTATGTCTATTGTAGGATGGAAGCAGGAACCCTGAGATTTCCCTTTATTGTTGAGAATCACACTTGTGGATCTGAGGTCTTGGGAGAGACAGAAAATCTCACTGAGTTCATCTGTTCAGACTGGGACCATCAAGGATTGCTGGCCACAGAAATGTCCTTATAGATGGGTGGCAGTCAATTTTAACAAATGGAAAATTCATGTTAAGTCAACTGACTGGCTTCATGTAGGCCTCAGTGGGAGTCTAACTGAGCATGATGTGGCCTTTTGATCATCCAGCAGCTGACCAAACCAATTGATTTTTTGCAACTGCAGCTTTTCATTTGGCATCATAAAGACACAACCTAAATAAAGCATTAGCCTCTAGAATGTGTTTAAATTGAATTTCTGGATACTTTGGCATGTGTCCAGTTTTAAATATGTTCTGATCTAACTGTATCTAATCTCTAATCAAAGGATCCTAGTATATGGAACATTCCCGTTAATAATGATACCTTAAGACATCCATTAAGTCTGGACATTAATTTTATGGAAATTCTCCAATACATCTCCATTAGAATTTTTTTTCTTGGCAAAATTAGTAATAAAAGCTTTTAATAAATGCCATAAATATCTATGTTCAATCAGACTATTACTCAAATTAAAACCAGACCAAAATAGAAAATAGTTACTTCTGCTAAAAGTCATGACCTTGAGAAGACATTTTGAAAAAAGATTATGAGCTCTGTTATTACTCAAAAATGTGTTTGCAGCAAAGAATAATTAGCTAGTGGGAGCAAATTAATAGCTGTTTGACTGCTGTGTGGATTCCCTAGTTTTACACACCTAGTGCCTTCTGCGAAAAACTGTAAGGTCTATCCACATTGCAAGAAAAGGTTTGCAGCCAAGTATATCAAGGCATGAGTTCTGTACTCTTCTATGACTAGTTCTGAACTCCTGAGTAAATTAGTTACATTTCTTTAATCTTGCTTTCATTGTCTTTGAAACAGGTCAGTCATACCTAGACATGGTGAGAATCAAATGAAATTTTGTGTATGGAGAGCATTAATTAGTACCACACTTGGCCCATAGGTGATGCTGAAGAAATAGATGCCATTATTGTTAACGTAGTGGGGACAGGTAGGTGTCCAGGGTTTCAAAGGGTGGAAAAGAAGAGTAATAAGAACACGTGCTGGCTTTTATTTTCATCAGTGTGGGTGTGTGAGTCGGTCAGTATTGTCCGACTCTGCAACCCCATGGACTGTAGCCCGCCAGGCTCCTCTGTCCATGGAATTCTCCAGGCAAGAACACTGGAGTGCATTACCATTCCCTTCTCCAGGGGATCTTCCTGACCCAGGGATCAAACCTAGGTCTCCTGCATTGCAGGCAGGTTCTTTACTGTCTGAACCACCAAGGAATCCTATTCTCATCAATATATCAAGCAAATAAAGACCTTTCTCTGTGTATCATTGGCACTTTACTACCCATACTCTTGGTAATTAACTAGGTTGGAAATATGTGTGTGCTCTAGTCCTTTTCTGTTTCAAGCTTTAGGGGTATAATTAAGGTCTAGTATTTGCCCCATTTGACCTGGTCTATAGAACCACAATAAACAACCCAGCACTTAAGAAACATGGGTAGTAGGAGTTTACCTGGTAAAGTGGAAAGACAGGCTGTAGAAGCAGTCCTTTGTTACGTGGCTAACACCTTTGTCCTCAAGCTCCAGGCATCTGGTTGCCGAATCTTTTCTTTCCTGAATGCTGGCCACTACCTGAGGTCCTTCTAGATAGATGGTGATAATTTGGAAATGTGTTAGAAGTCATCTTGTCAAGGAATTTTCAAATTGCTTTAAAAAGACAGAGGAACCCTCTCTTTAAATGAAATCTTATGAGAAAATGGAAATGTATAAAAGAGAGAAAATTATAATCACTCCATAAGGGTTGAGGATTTTTCTATTTATTCCTTACTTCATCCCCCTGCTGATTTTAAGAATAATAGTTAGAAAACCATTAATTCTAGTTTGATCTTCTCCAAAAATAAATTCTGAGAGGATAATTGATCTGTTCAAGGTCACATAGTTAATTAATGAAAGAGCAAGTCTAGGGCACATTTGTAGTTACTTAAGATATTGCATAAAGATCATATTATTTGCAGAGCTTTTATTGGACTATAACATCCGAAAATCTTTCCCCTTTATCCTTTGTGCCCTTGCTTAACATGTCCCTGATATCATCTAGGTTCAATGAAACAGGAAGTAAAGTTTACATGTGTAAATGCAGATGTGGAGAATGAAGGCTAATATCAACAATGATGTGACATAAAATAAGTCATCAGGCTTTTATTAAGAGACCCCGTTATTTTTGGGCTTCCCTGGTGGCTCAGCTGGTAAAGAATCCACCTGCAATGCAGGAGACCTGGGTTCCATCCCCGGGTTGGGAAGATCCCCTGGAGAAGGGAAATGCTACCCACTCCAGTATTTTGGCCTGGAGAATTCCATAGACTGCATAATCCATGGGGTTGCAAAGAGTCAAACACGACTGACATAGAATAAGTAGTCAGGCTTTTATTGAGAGACCCCTTTATTTTAGATGCGTCTATCTAGCCATTCAATCTATCTGCATCCAACTTAGCTGTAAAAAATTTTTTAGCCTTTTTGATTATCCAGAAACTTCCCAGGCTTTCTCTGAGTTCTGCTTGCTTATACCTGGCTTCAGTGTAGCTTATAGACTCCTGAGAACCAGGAAAGCTCTACTTCTTACCTGACTCTTCAGATTCAAGAACCAACTGGCTTACCTCTAGGCAGGCCAAACAGAGACCTAGCTGAAGTTGTTCATTCCATGTTGCAATCTAAAGCCAGCAAACTCTACAGACAAACAAGGCTGGATTTGGCCTATTACAAAGTATAAAACTGTGGAAAATTTAGAGCATAAAGCTAAGCAAATGGAAAAAAAATAGAAATTACTCATAATTTACCATTATTCAACATTTTAAACATCTTGATATGTTTCTTATCTCTTTTTCTTTCTTTAAAAAAATAAGCAAATCTTGGTTTATTAAAAGAGTTTCCTACTGTAAGGTAATTGTATTTTCACAGCTTTTTCCTTTTATAAACAATGGTGTTACAAGCACCCATGTTGCTGAGTCTTGGTCCATGTCCTCTGGTTATATTTCTATTGGGGTTGTTGGAAATATGTAACTTTAAGGCTTCTGGGATCTTCTGTCTATTACATAATCTTGATCTTTCTTTTGAAAGGTATGTTTCACTCAATCTATTCTATTGGACACTCTTTTTAATCTATTGCAAATGCTCTAAGTAATCCTTCTGTCTTAAGACATGAATTCCTGTTCTGATCGTAGCTTTAAAAAAAATCAAGTGACATATTGTTTCAATAAGATCATAAAGATGTCTTTCAAACATAAGCAATGGAAAAATTAAAACACTTTAAATTATAAAGCCCTCAGGCTGCCATTGTTGTTTTGTTCTTATTATTGTTGGTTTGTTTTTATTCTTAATGTTATCGTGGGTTGCAATTATGGAACACTTGCTCTGTGAGTGGGCCCTTGACTGAGTACCCTACAGTCATTATTTGATTTAATCCTTGAAATAACTAAAAATTATCATTTGACAAACTAAAAATTATCATTTGACAAATAAAGAAACTGAGGTCCGTTAAGCTTCAGTTCAGTTCAGTCGCTCAGTCGTGTCCGACTCTTTGCGACCCCATGAATCGCAGCACGCCAGGCCTCCCTGTTCATCACCATCTCCCGGAGGTCACTCAGACTCAAGTCCATCGAGTCGGTGATGCCATCCAGCCATCTCATCCTTGGTCGTCCCCTTCTCCTCCTGCCCCCAATCCCTCCCAGCATCACAGTCTTTTCCAATGAGTCAACTCTTCGCATGAGGTGGCCAAAGGACTGGAGTTTCAGCTTTAGCATCATTCCTTCCAAAGAAATCCCAGGGCTGATCTCCTTCAGAATGGACTGGTTGGATCTCTTTGCAGTCCAAGGGACTCTCAAGAGTCTTCTCCAACACCATAGTTCAAAAGCATCAATCCTTCGGCACTCAGCCTTCTTCATAGTCCAACTCTCACATCCATACATGACCACTGGAAAAACCATAGCCTTGACTAGACGGACCTTTTTTGGCAAAGTAATGTCTCTGCTTTTCAACATGCTATCTAGGTTGGTCATAACGTTTCTTCCAAGGAGTAAGTGTCTTTTACTGCAGTCACCATCTGCAGTGATTTTGGAGCCCCCAAAAATAAAGTCTGACACTGTTTCCACTGTTTCCCCATCCGTCAAGCTTACATCACCAATCAATGTGGCCAGACTAATAATTGCCCCCAAAGATGCCTGGAATCTATGAATATATGGCAAAGGGGATTTAGCAGATATGATTAGATTAAAATTTTGAGATGGGGAGATTGTTTTGTATTATCTGAGCAGGCTTAATGTAATCACAAAGGTGTTTATAAGTAAAAGAGTAGGGCAAGAGGATCAGGGTAAGAGAAGGAGATAAGATGAGAGTAGCGAAGGTCAGAGTGATGCGATTACAAAAGCCAAGGAATATAGGTGTCCTCTAGAAGCTGGAAAAGGTAAGGAAACAGATTCTCATTTGCAAGCGTTAAAAGAAGTTAAACAACTTTCCCAGGAACATATAACTAGTGCAACTGTCGCTCAGATGGCCCTGAAGCCAGTGTTCTTTTTATTTTGAGCGTACTACCTTCCCAGACTGTTTCAGCTATTTATGGAGAACCAAGAAGGAAATGGCAACCCACTCCAGTGTTCTTGCTTGGAGAATCCCAGGGACGGCAGAGCCTGGTGGGCTGCCGTCTATGGGATCGCACAGAGACCGACACGACTGAAGCGACTTAGCAGCAGCGGCAGCAGCAAGAACAGTTTTTAGCAGACAATGCTGTCTAAAACAAAGTTCTCAAATCCGGGTTGGGTGCAACTTGTTTGGAGAGAAAAAATTTGCTACCCACACCTGTCGAAATTGATCTGTTCCTTAGAAATGTGTTTAATTGTCAATGAGAGTGGGTGCACAACTGTCAAGCTAACTTGCTGAAGTGACAAGTGGATGAGATTGGCACTCTGTGCCTTCCTGGCTGATTTTAATTGTTCTTTTTGTTGGAGTGAATACAACTTTCTTTCTAAGGTTGATAATGAGAGTCTTCTATTGCTCCTTATATTTCCATGAAAGATATATCTACATTTTTTAAGTCCATTACATATACATCTGTGGTTTCTCTCTTATTTTTCTAAATGTAATTATCCAGCTAGGCTAAATTATGGAAAAGAAATTATAAAAATCTTTTCCTGCCAACAGTCTGAATCTGGCCGGCACATTCTTGGTGGTTTGAATGCTGGGTATAGTTTCTTTCTCTCTATTATTTCTTCTTTCCCCACTCCTGCCCCCAGAACCCTTTTAAACTCCAACAAGCTTTTTAGTGAAGTGACATTTCTTAAGATGGTTCCTTGAGCAGACCGCTATTGCCAAGTGGTCTGTTTGTTCATATGTTGTAAGGATAGGTATATTTTAACTTTTGTATTAATTTTGAGTTATTGTTATACAGAAAGCAAAAATACACATGGTAGCTTTTATATATTATGAGTTATACACAGTGAATTCATGTGTAAAATCATAACTGGGATTTGGAATGTGGTATTAGCTAGCTGATGTAATACATAATCAAACTATTTTTAACATGAATAAAAACAATTTCAGCAATTCTTAAGAAGGTTGGCATAAGCTAAAGGGGATTTAGGTAGAACCATATCAATTAAAGAATAACAGACTCTAAATTATTTTTAGTTATTCATTTTTGCTTGATCACTGAGCCTGTTTAGTACTGTTCTTACTCATGGACCATGGGTAGGAGGCTAGCCTTCTTGGAGAGTAAACTGTCAGTGATTAGTAAACTTAACTGTATGATTACTTTATGCCTCAGAAGATTCACTCGTGATTGGACACCCCTGAAACTCTTGCAAACATTCACAAGAGATAAGGGCAAGGGTGCTTCCTGTTTGTTCGCTGTGGTAGCAAGATTTGGAAGTAATCTGCATATCTATCACTGGAAGAATGGCTTTGTCATATCTGTTTTATGCTTATGTCATCCAAACAGGAAAGGGGGAGCCTCAAAAACTAGAAAATAGATATGGACCCTATTAACTGGACTCTACTAACTAGGGTCATTTGGTATAAGATTCTGCAGATTTTGGGTTCATCACTAACTAGCAAGGTATTAAAACAATTTTGTTAGCAACTTTCCTTTGTGTGGATAAGTTTAACACTGAGCTGAATACCAGCTCCACATTGAATTTTACCAGTTGGCTGAAATGCATGGCAAAACATTTTTTTTTGGATGTCAGAGAAAATAGCAGCCACCCGTTTCTGCATCGGGGCTGCATCCACACACCTGGTTCTCTGAAGTTAAAGCTTGTCTGTCCCTGGGACTTTGCTCCCAGCTCTCTCTTACCCAGGGAAAGCATGAAAATGGTGTCAGCACAGGTGGGTGGATGCTTGGGAGGACCTAGAAAAACTGGAAAAGAGTTTCCTAATGTTGGACTCTGTTTCACACCTCAAAGGAGGCTTTATGGATCTTGATCAGTTGTGGTCCAAGGAGACTGAAATCATTTCGGTACAGAGAGACCTATTTCTCTCCCCTACCCCCTGCTCACATTTTCTCTGTGTGCTCTCTTTCTTTGGAGTTGGCGAGAAAGAGTCTCTTAACTCTGCTCCACCCACACCACTGACTATGGCATCCTGCGCAAACACATGAGAGTAGTAAATGGGCCTTTCTTCAAACCTCAGCGGGTCCTTGTATTTTCTCCCTGGGTCTTGGGAGTGGTTGGCTCTATAAAGTCATTGGGGATTGGTTTGGCGCCAATCTGACCAAGTCACAGTAGTGAAATGTTTACTGACCTTAGTTTTGCTTGTTTGCTTTTTCCTTTAACTTAAACCAGTGGTTCTCAAGCTTGTTGGCATTTTAGCATTATCAGGGGAGCTTTTAAGAGTACTGATGCCAGGGTCCAGTAGCAGAGGTTTTGGTTTAAAGGCTTCGGTGTGGGGCCTGACATCAGGATTTTTAACAACATTCTGGTGGTTCTAACATGTAGCAAAGTATGAGAACCATGGTCCAAAACTGTGGTCTGTGTGAGCTTCTCAGTGGAGGTGACCGTGATGTCTTGGGCTTCCCAGGTAGCTCAGCTGGTAAAGAATCTGCCTGCAGTGCAGGAGACCTGGATTAGATCCCTGGAGTGGGAAGATCTACTGGAGGAGGGAATGGCAACCCACTCCAGTATTCTGGCCTGGAGAATTCCAAGGACAGGGGAGCCTGGTGGGCTACAGTCCATGGGGTCACAAAGAATCAGACAAGACTAAGCGACTAAGCACAGCACATGGTGTCACATCCAGTTTAAAAAGGAATACAACCTTAGATAAAGATCTTGCAGTGAAGTAAGCATCCTCCAAGAGCCCCACATTAACCCTCTGAGCTCCTTCAAACTCTGGCAATTTTCACAAAGTTCAGTGTTCCCATCACTGGGGACTGTGGAGAGAGGATGCATCTCAGGGTTCCTTTTGAGGTACAAATAATGATAATGGAACCTGAATCTTAAGAAAATCTAAGAAAATCTTAAGAAAATCTAGCTGGCCCATAATTGCATGATTTGTTCTTTCCACTAAAATTCTGTGCAAAAATGGTTTTATGGAAATTTTTCCTGAGAGGAAAAGAAATTTAGTTTTGCTTTTTTTAAACAGATAGATATTGCAATGGGTATAAGATAATAAATATACATAAACACACATGCACATCCTAAAGCAGAACAAAGACCTGAAACGGTGAAATGGGTGAGGACTAAGTACATTTCTATGTACTCTTTCTAGTACATATTTTCAAGAAGTAAGCTTTTGTTTTTTTGAAAGAGGAAATTACTGGATCTTTTGGAGTTGTGGAGGTGGTTAAAACCTGTGTGACCCTCATAAGTTCTGATGAATGGTTGCAGGAAGTTTAGTTCATGTAGATTTCATTTAGCAAATTGCCTTTCTTTTATTGTTTTCATTTCCCTGATTTGGTATATTCAAATACTGCTCCATCTGTCAAAGGTCATGGATCCACCCAGGCGTCAGCAAGAATTCCCCTTAGAGGAACTGAGTTATTGATGTTCTCTGCAGGGGATACTTTGCCTCTGATGCTGCAAAGTCAATTACTGGAACTAACAACAGAATCACTATTTTATTGTTCTGCAGCCCATGAATACTGCAGCAGCTTCCAGAAATCGGCTTGGGGTCTTCTCAGATCCTGGTAGCCCTCTGTGAGACCTAATACCCATCCTGTTCTGAGTGTGCACCCCAGGAAACCCCAAGATGTGGAGTCTTGTGTGCCTCACATGTGTCTATTTAAACACTTCAGTATTATCTAAACTCTTATCATGCAGATGCTGATCAGAAGTATGTAACCAATTTAACCATTATGGACTGTGGATTTTTGCATTACTGAATAGATCTGCATTGGCAAATATTTTTTTTGAAAAAGCAAGAATAAAAAAAAAAAAAAAAGCAAGAATATATACTCAAGTATGAGCCAATACACTGTTTGAGAAGTAGGACTTAATCTTTACAAAACCAGAAAGATTCCATATAATCTGAATTGCATATTCTTCCCACCTGTGTGTGTCTGTGTGTGTGCCCACATGCACATTTTCAGTCACGTATGACTGTTTGCAACCCCATGGACTATAGCCTGCCAGACTCCTCTGTCCATGGAATTTTCCAAGCAAGAATACTGAAGTGGGTTACCATTTCTTTCTCCAGGGGATCTTCCCAACCCAGGAATGGAACCTGCATCTCTTGCATCTCCTGCATTGACAGGCAGGCTCTCTATTATTTTTATACTTTTGATATCTTTTAAAGAATAAATGATAGTTCCCCTGATTCACACATAGATGATTGAGAAATTGAATAAAGCATATGACCTAATGGCTTAATTCCATCTTTAATAAAATTAACAATAAAACAGACCAACATTTGTTATTTTAAACACAAATCAGTTTTGTTAAAGATAAAATACCATTTGGAGCAAGGTTTCATAAAATTATACAGTTGGAAAATACTTGAGATATTACTATGTCTGGCCTAGCTTAAAAATCTCCCCTAGTAATGACCTCTGAAGACCTGTACATAAAAAGGAGCAGCCTTGTGGAAGTTCTGAATTTCAGGAGTTAGTTCCAAAGCTATCCAGTGTCACCTGCCCCTAAGTCTCTGTCTTTTTTCCTCCCAAGTCAATACCTTTTACTTGTTTTCTGGCTCATTTTCCTAGAGCTTTAGCTTTATGGATTGACTCTCTGCCTTTCAATAGCTTCCAGCCTGAGGCCTCCTTTTCTTGCTTCTGAGCTAATTACTTATCCCTGGAGTTAATTATTTTCTTCATGGTGAGAAAGAAAAGTGCAGCCCCTGACTGCTGTCAGCTTGAAGCTGTCTGGCTCTAACAGCTAGACCATGGAGTTCTGCTGGACGTAAACAATTTCCTCGAATATCAATATCAGACAATGCCACTCTCTGATCATGGATGGAGAAAGACAAAAGCAAAACCACTGTGTAAACTTGTCTGCAGGCAGTCAATAACAAGAGCCCTGTCCAAGCCAAAATAGCCAACATTCCCCTTTCTGGGCTGACATGAGTGTCTGCTGCTGTTTCACTAGTTACAGTTTGAGTCTCGCTCTGTTACTCCTAACCAGAGAAGAGAGGCATTAAGATGATATCCAAGGATAGAATTGCTTCTGTGTGGTGACAGTACTCAACTCAAACCAACACTGTGTTTCCTTTCTTCCTTAACACTACCTATGTAAGTTCAGCTCTTAATACAAGTGCATCCTAAACCCCTTTCATTAGGTGCTTGACCCGTGGTTCCCTTTAAGGTGGTGACTCCCTCATTGCAATGAGCCAATAAACCTAACTCTGTTGAATATAGATGTGTTTTGGTGGTTTGGGGCTGGAGGACACAGGCAATGGACTGTGAAATATTCATTCTCCTTGATTTAGTCATTTGATGACAACAACCCTTTTCAGCTTTTCTGCAAGGAGATCAAACCAGTCAATCCTAAAGGAAATCAGTCCTGAATATTCATCAGAAGGACTGATGCTGAAGCCGAAACTCCAATACTTAGGCTACTTGATGTGAAGAACTGATTCATTGGAATAGGCCCTGATGCTGGGAAAGATTGAAGGCAGGAGGAGAAAAAGAAAGACAAGTTGCTTAGTCGTGTCTGACTCTGCAACCCCATGGACTAGAGCCTACCAGGAACCTCTGCCCATGGAATTTTCCAGGCAAGAGTACTGGAATGGGTTGCAGGAGGAGGGAACGACAGAGGATGAGATGGTTGGATGGCATTACTGACTTGATGGACATGAGTTTGAGCAAACTCTGGGAGTTGGTAATGGACAGGGAAGCCTGGTATGCCGCAGTCCATGGGGTTGCAAAGAGGCAGACATGACTGAGCGAACGAACTGAACTGATCCTTTAGGCATGATCTAACCCCAGAAGGACTCTGTAGAATAAGTAGACCTGGGCAGTTCAGTCGCACAGTCGTGTCTGAGTCTTTGCGACCCCATGAATCGCAGCACACCAGGCCTCCCTGTCCATCACCAACACCTGGACTCCACTGAGACTCATGTCCATCGAGTCAGTGATGCCATCCAGCCATCTCATCCTCGGTCGTCCCCTTCTCCTCCTGCCCCCAATCCCTCCCAGCATCAGAGTCTTTTCCAATGAGTCAACTCTTCGCATGAGGTGGCCAAAGTACTGGAGTTTCAGCTTTAGCATCATTCCTTCCAAAGAAATCCCAGGGCTGCTCTCCTTCAGGATGGACTGGTGGGCAGTCTAACCTAATTCCATCAATTTTCAGATAATAAAAGAAAACCAAACAAGGACAAGCAAAGTTGTGATTTTTCCACTCTAAAGCCATCAGGTAGTTACTGGCAGAACCATGATTAGCATCCAGTTTTCTCAGGCATGTTTAGTGCTTCCTGCTCTACCATACTGACTTTTTAAAGATATACAGCTCCAAGAATAATGTACCTTTGGGCACTAAATTCAATTTGGTATCCATCTCCACTTAATTGAGTTTGGTTTCCATTCTCTCCCTAGAAAACACTTTAACCTTCAAATGCTGGGCACTGTCCAACAGATACTACCCACTAGTCACTTTTAGCTTTAACTTTGAAAGGGTATTTTTGATGAGGGCGTTAATTTCTTAGGTGTGAGAAGCTTATTTAGTTGCTAGCTCTTGTCAAAGCTGCAGTTTTCTTTTTTGCTAATATCTGTCAGTTAGTGCCATAGAATAGTTAGCCAAAGAGAGTTTTTTGCTTTTTGGGTTTTTTAATTTGCTTATTTTGGTTTTATTTTGTTTTATTCTCACTACATAATTTAAAAAGAGAAACTTTCAGAAAGCAAAAACTGAAACAAAATTTAAAAATGTTCTCACTATATTCCCAATGTTCTCTTCTCTAATTCTTCTTTAAGAAATAGTTATTGGTGAGACAGATTTCTCCCAGAAGCTATTCCTCACTTAAGCCCTTTTATTTCCTTTTTTTTTTTTTTTTAACTGAACTGAACTGAACTGGACTCTGCATATAAGTTGAATAAGCAGGGTGACAATATACAGCCTTGATGTACTCCTTTTCCTATTTGGAACCGGTCTGTTGTTCCATGTCCAGTTCTGACTGTTGCTTCCTGACCTGCATACAGATTTCTCAAGAGGCAGGTTAGGTGGTCTGGTATTTCCATCTCTTGAAGAATTGTCCACAGTTTATTGTGATCCACACAGTCAAAGGCTTTGGCATAGTCAATAAAGCAGAAATAGATGTTTTTCTGGAGCTCTCTTGCTTTTTCCATGATCCAGTGGAGGTTGGCAATTTGATCTCTGGTTCCTCTGCCTTTTCTAAAACCAGCTTGAACATCAGGAAGTTCACAGTTTACATATTGCTGAAGCCTGGCTTGGCACTAAACGCAGGCGGCGGCGGTGGCCGGTGCATTTAGCGCGGCCGAGAGCTTCCCCACGTCTGAGGTCAGGGGTGACGGCCGGGAGGCGATACCCCGCGTCCGAGGTCAGGGGCGGCGCCCGAGGCCAGAGGCGGTGGCTGGAAGGAGCAACCCGACATCCAACGAGTGGTGGCTTCCCGGGCGCAAGAGGGCCTAGAGGAGCCATCCCCAGTTGAAGGTCAGGAAGGGTGGTGGGAGGAGATACCCCTCATCCAAGGTAAGGAGCAGCGGCTGTGCTTTGCTGAAGCAGCCGTGAAGAGATACCCCACGCCCAAGGTAAGAGAAACCCAAGTAAGATGGTAGGTGTTGCAAGAGGGCATCAGAGGGCAGACACACTGAAACCATACTCACAGAAAACTAGTGAATCTAATCACACTAGGACCACAGCCTTGTCTAACTCAATGAAACCAAGCCATGCCCGTGGGGCAACCCAAGATGGGCAGGTCATAGTGGAGAGGTCTGACAGAATGTGGTCCACTGGAGAAGGGATTGGCAAACCACTTCAGTATTCTTGCCTTGAGAACCCCATGAACAGTAGGTAGGCTATTAGCATCATTGAAACCGCATCAGAATTGCATATTATCATCAAAAATATTTGCCCCTTGGTTTTAGAACTGAAAAATAACTTCCGTTTTACTTCATTTTGTATATTTTTCATTACAAGGTAAAATTATCTTTTGTCATGTGTTTGACATTTTTTAACAATATTAATTTTGAATTTTCATGCTTACCTAAGGTAAATAGGTTATTTAACTTTTGCTCTATCTCTGGAATTATGTCTTATAGTAAATTAGGAAACTTATTCCCAGGATGGGAAAAAATTGAGGAATGTAAAACAGAGATGGTATAGTATTTGTCTTCAAGGCACCCTCTAACATCCTTCTTTATGTCCCCAAAGGTCATTTTAAGACCTATTGTTTAAGATCTATTGCATTCCCTTTGGGCTTCTTTGGTGACTCAGATGGTAAAGAATCTGCCTGCAATGTGCGAGACTGGGGTTCAATTCCTCACTCAGGAAGACCCTCCAGAGAAGGAAATGGCAACCCACTCCAGTATTCTTGCCTGGAGAATTCCATGGACAGTGGAGCCTTGCAGGCTATTGTCCATGGGGTTGCAAAGAGTCAGACACAACTGAGCAACTAACACACATACACATAATAATTTTCTCTCTTTCTAGTTTTCTTTGGCTATAATGTTTATATTCGGCATTTGCCTTCTTTCCGTAAATTGTAAATAATGTATATGTAGTAAAGCAGATTTTCTTTTTATTTAAAAGGAGGCCAAAAGAAAAACTATCTTTCATGAAAGCAAGTAGGAGTAATCTTTTGCTGGGAAAAAAGTTTCACTTACTTGTGAGAAGCCTACATTACATTTTCTACATATTTAGCAATGTTTCCTTTTAGTTGATAAGAATATAATGATTATTTTCTTAAAAAACCATTTCTCATTAATTTGTTATATTTGGACAATATTCTTCCTATTCCAAATGCAAATCAAGATTACATGGACAATGGAATACTATTTATAATTAACACTGGCTGCCACAGAAAAATCTAGATACATTGTCATTATAACAATAGTATATTTACATGTAGTGTTTCAACTAGATATGTTAAAAATGTAACCTCACTTTCCATAGTCTCATCCTCCATTATGTTGATGGTGGAATGGGGAACTTAATCTCAGCAATTAAAGTTGACTTCATGCATTTCTAGTCATTTCTTTCAAATAGTTATCTGAATGTTTAAACTCCCAGTCAGAGGCATTTTTCTTCCTTGTAAGAGATCTCCTCTTCCCCTTCTTCCCAGTGGAGCACAGTACTGCTGGGTCTTTGCTCGATTCCTCTGAAAGTTCATTCATTCCCTCTGATCACTGGCATCCTATCTAGTACCTGCTGAGTATGACTAGACTCACCTGGTTTGGGCATATCTCATTGGCTCCTGTTGATGAAGACTACATGACTCATGGATGCTACCAACAATCCCATTTGGCCCAATCCCATGTTACTGGGATCTCTGGGCTCCTCGATGCTGCACTCAGCCACTGACAACTGTATGGATACCCATTTCACCTGTGTGGCTTCAGGCCCATATCTTATCTTCTCCAAGAAGCTGGTCTTTATTCAGTTCAGTTCAGTCACTCAGTCATGTCTGACTCTTTGCAACCCCATGGACTGCAGCATGCCAGGCCTCTCTGTCCATCACCAACTCCCGGAGTTCACTCAAACTCATATCCTTTGAGTCAGTGATGCCATCCAACCATGTCATCCTCTGTCGTCCCCTTCTCCTCCCGCCTTCAATCTTTCCCAGCATCATGGTCTTTTCCATTGAGTCAGTTCTTCACATCAGGTGGCCAAAATATTGGAGTTTCAGCTTCACCATCAGTCCTTCCAATGAACCCTCAGGACTAATCTCCTTTAGGATAGACTGGTTGGATCTCCTTGCAATCCAAGGGACTCTCAAAAGTCTCTTCCAACAACACGGTTCAAAAGCATCAGTTCTTCGGTGCTCAGCTTTCCTTATGGTCCAGCTCTTGCATCCATACGTGACTACTGGAACAACCATATCTTTGACTAGATGGACCTTTGTTGGCAAAGTAATGTCTCTGCTTTTTAATATGCTGTCTAGGTTAGTCATAACTTTTCTTCCAAGGAGGAAGCTTCTTTTAACTTTATAGAGTGTGTGAAAACAGGGAGCAGGCCCTCTCCTCTGTGGGGATCACTCCATCCAATCTGAGAGCTTCCACTGCTTCTGGCCACTGCAAGGTGGGAGGCAGAGCAAAATCCCTTATCTAAGTCTGATCTCTTGCCTCTCTTTTCCTCTCTCTGTTCTTAGGATCTTCTCCCTAGTGCTGAAAGAGCTTCTTATTTTCCCTTCTCTCCTGACAAGAGCTGTCCCTGTATCATAGCCTCCACTGTTTCTAGGGGGTTATGCCGTTCTCTTTTTTTAAGCACTAACAATGAAATAGTTGTAAGGAGAAGGGAATCAGATTATTGAAAAGGCAAATACATCAGGAGACATGCTCAAAATATCATCCCTACATTAGAGTTTTAGAATAAGAGGGGAACATAGAAGACCTAGTTAAAGGTTAGAACGGGGCGGTGGGGGGGGGGGGAATGAAGACATGAATTGCCTATGTACATTCTGGAAAAAACAGAAAACTGCCTATAATATTTTGAAAAGACACTTAAAGGCTGCTTTTATAATTGTTGATAGGCCCAGTTTGTTTGTTTGTTAGTTTATTACTTATTTATTAAACTGAGGTATATCTGACATATTATATTTGCTTCATGTGTACAACATAAAGATTGGAAATTTGTATACACTGCAAAATGATCACCATAATAAATCCAGTAAACATTTATCACCCTACATGGTTACAGTTTTTTGAACTTTTATGATTTATTCTTGTAGTAACTTTCAGATGTGCAATACATGGTAACTATAGTCAGCATGCTGTCCATTACATCCTCGAGACTTATTTATTTTATAACTAGAAGTTTGTACCTTTTGACCCTCTTCACCCATTTTGCCCACTCCTTACCCTCCCTCCCCCCACTGGCGGGAGGGGCGGGGTCCCCCAACTCTGGCAATCATCAGTCTTCTCTCTATCTGTGAACTGGGTTTTTGTTTTTGTTCTAACTTCCACATATAAGTGAGATCACATGGTGTTTGTCTGTCTTGGTCTGACTTATCTCACTTAGCATAATGCCCGTTCATGGTATTACAAATGGAAAGATTTGATCCTTTTTTTGTGTATGTGTGGCTGAATAATGCTTCATTGTATTTATATAACACATTTTCTTTATCCATTCGTCCATTGATGAACACAGGTTGTTTCCATGTCTAGGCTGTTGTAAACAATGCTGCAACAAATGTGATGAATGTATCTTTTCAAATTAGTGTTTTCATTTTCTTCTGATAAATACCCAAAAGTGGGATTGTTGGATCATATAGTAGCTCTAGTTTTAAATTTTTGAGGAACCTCTATGGCTGTCTTCCCTTGTGGCTGCACTGGTTTACATTCCCACCAACATTGCACAAGGGTTCCCTTGTTTCCACATCCTTGGCAACATTTCTTTTTGAAAATGGCCATTCTGACAAGTGTGAGGTGATATCTCATGTGGTTTTGATTTGCACTTCCCTGATGATGAGTGATGTTGATTATCTTTTTACATGCCTGTTGGCCATCTGTATGTCTTCTTTGGAAAAATGTCTATTTGGATCTTCTGCTCATTTTAAAATTGGATTTTTTTTTTAACTATTGAGTTGTATGAGTTATTTATTTATATTTTGGCTATTAACCCTTTATTAGATATATGATTTGCAAATACTTTCTCCCATTCAGTAGATTGCCTTTTCATTTTGCTGATGATTTTCCTTTGTTGTGCAGAAGTTTTTAGTTTGATATTGTTTCATTTGTTTTTTGTTCTTTGTTTTTGTTTTAGCTTTTGTTGCCTTTGGATTTGGTGTCAAATCCCCAAAATCATCTCTGAAACCAATATCAAGGATCTTAGTGCCTATCTTTTTTCTTAGGAGTTTAATGATTTCAAGGCTTACATTTAAATCTTTAATCCACTTTGAGTTATTTTTAGGTATGGTTTAAGATAATGATCTAGTTTTAATTTTTTGCCTGTGGCTATTCAGTTTTCCCAACACCATTTATTAAAGAAACTGTCCTTTCCTCATTGTGTATTCTTGGGTCCTTTGTTGTATATTAATTGATGATATTTGTTTCTGGTCTCTCTATTCCATTGATCTCTGTTCTGTTTTAGTGCCAGTATCATACTATTTTGATTACTATAGCTGTGCAGTTTGGCTTGAAATCAGGGAGTGAGATGCTCCTTGCTTTTTTCTTCTTTCTCAGGGTTGCTTTGGGCCTTTTATGATATCATAGAAAATTTTAGGATTATTTACTTTATTTCTGTGAAAACTGCCTTTGGAATTTTGATATAATTGCACTGAGTATGTATATTGCTTTGGGTAGTATGGACATTTTAACAACACTAATTCTTCCAATTCATGAATAGGAAGCATTTTTTCCATTTACTATGTGTTCTTCAATGTTTTTCATCAATAACTTATAGTTTTCAGTGTACAGATCTTTTAACTATTTGGTTAAATTTATTTCTAGGCATTTTATTATTTTTGATTCAATTGTAGATGAGATTGCTTTCTTAATTTCTGTTTCTGGTAGTTCATTATATATTGTGTATGGAAACACCACAGATTTTTGTATACTGATTTTATTTATATCTTGCAACTTTGCTGAATTTCTTTATTACTTCTAAAAGTTGTGTGTGTATATGTGTGTGTATAGTCTTTAGGATGGTCTCTGTATAATATCTTATCATCTGCAAATACTGACAATTTTACTTCTTCCTTTGCAGTTTGGATGCCTTCTAAAATTTCTTTGTGTTACCTAATTGTTCTGGCCAAGACTTCCAATACTGTCTTGAATAAAATTGGTGAGAATGGACATCCTCCTCTTGATTTATTGATCTGAGATGAAAAAGTTTTAGCTTTTACTATTGAGTATAATGTTAGCTCTGGGCGTCTCATATATGGCCTTATTATGTTGAGTATGTCCTTCCTATATTCATTTTACTTAGGGTTTTTATCATAATAGATGTTGATTTTTGTCAAATACTTTTTCTGCAGCTACTAAAATGATCAAATGATTTTTATCTTTTATTTTGTTAATGTGGCAAATCACATTTATCGATGTTAAACCATCCTTGGATTCCTGAAATAAATACTACTTGATCATGGTGTGTGATCCTTTTAACTCATTGCTGAATTTGGTTTCCTAATACTTGGAAGGGATTTTTATATCTATGTTCATTAGGGATATTGATACAGGCCTGACTCACATAGTTGGCACTCATTCACACACATGTACAAATACAAACACACATGGCATATGTCGTTCTATAAAACTAGGATGACATGGCTGCATTGTTACTATAACCAGAACATTGTTCTGAGTTTTTAAAAAATTGGTATTTTGCATCTAATTACACACTTATTCCATGTTTCAAGTCCAGTCATTTAACTGATTTTCCCAGTTTCTCCTGGCTTGCAAGTAATTTGAAAAGTAATTATATGACGTATTTGGGGAGACTACTGATACAATCAGTACCACTATTGCTTACATGATGCTTCCTATATAGCAGGCAGCTCTAAACCTTGTAATTTATTACCTCATGTACCTTTCCAATAAACTTATGGGGAAGAGCTATGGTCTGAATATTTGTGTTCTCTCCCAAAGTCACATATTGAAACCCTAATCCCCAGAGGATTTCAATGCTGTGAAAAGGTGTGACCTTTGGGATGATTAGGTCACGAGAGTGCAGCTCTCATGGATGGAATTAGTGCCCTTACAAAAGAGACACACAAGCTCTCTCACCCCTTCCACCTTGTGAGAGGACAGCAAGAAGGCCTTGGCTCTATACTAAGAAGGAGACTTCACCAGAACAAAATCATGTTTCACCTTGATCTTGAAGTTTCTAGCCTTCAGGACTGTGA
The DNA here is from genome assembly GCA_006410635.1 of Cephalophus harveyi. Classification (NCBI taxonomy): domain Eukaryota; kingdom Metazoa; phylum Chordata; class Mammalia; order Artiodactyla; family Bovidae; genus Cephalophus; species Cephalophus harveyi. The sequence continues at coordinate 125,248 of SJYT01063925.1, forward strand.
GAAATAAATATCTATTGTTTATTAGCTACCCAGACTGTGGCATTTTGTTATAGCAGAATGAACTAAGACTGGCATGTAATAGTCCATCCAGAGATTTTTTGAGTGGCAATTTCTTGGTTATTCAGAAACTCTGTGAGTCTGGTGCAGGCTAAGAACCTAGAGAAGTTTGCAGAAAGGGAAGCCATAAAACTTTATGTCAGCTCCCATCGGAACTTTGGCTCTAAGCTCCCAGAACACACACAAGTGGTGCAAGGCAGGGCTGACGCCATTTGTGTCCACGTGGACACTCCTCCTGCTCTACTGAGTGCTCTTGTTCATAAATAATGTAGGGATTCTGTTTAAGTGGCAGATATTTAGGATTGCCACTTTTGCTTATGGCAAATCCTTGAGTTTGAAACAGAACCATCCATGGTTTGAGAAGAATAAAGGGAACAGTTCACATATAGAGATGAGAACTGTCCTCCATTACTATGATACCAGATATGATCCATTCTGCAATAATGTATCTTCCTTTTGATGATAAATCACAGAATGATCAAAATGTTTCCTCCTGGTTCTCACACAGATGGATATCTTCCCCAATTTAAAATATAAACTCTTCCTAAAAATGGGTTACATCATATTAAGGAGTGATTCTCGATAGTCTTCATGGCACTCAACACTTGGGCAGCAACTTAAAATATTTGTTGAATAAATGAATTAAAAAATCCTTCCTTCTCATGTTAGAATTTATTGCTCTTAGCTTTTATACTGATGCTTTGTAGCCTTTTCCACCATGCTTTCCAAGAGTTCAAGTTTATGTGTCTGAATATTCTGAATAACTCAGTTTCTTGAGGACAGGGACTTGTGTCTTATTAATTTCTGTCCTTATTCACTCAAGGCCAGCACTTTGTCTAGTGCCAGGCACAGAGCAGAGCCATATCTGTTGAGATGAGATAAAATCCAAGGCATACAGATTGGATACTTTGGCTGGCTTTCAGAGAAATCATCCAGTGTAGGAAGAGAAAAAATAAACAAAGAGAGCAAAGGTTACACTCCCCAAGAGCGATACACTGAGAAGTAAATCTAAGTCTGCATTACATTTTGAAGCAAATTGCCAAGACAGATGGGCCACAAACACATTGTTCAAGGTCTGTGTCATTCCTGGGTAAAATTTTCAGAGGCTGTCCTAGCTTAGAGTGGTCCCTGCCTTCTCCAGTGCCTGTTATTATATTAGCTTATTTTTTTTAGTGTTGGTTTCCTGTCCTATGCTATTAAATATAACTTAAAATTTTATGTTTTATCCTTCCAACTTATTCAGGAACTCTTTGATGGGGATTATTCCCTAAGCTTTCTTTGTCTTCCTTTTTTGCAGTACTGGGAGCCAGGTTAGCCTCTTCCCTAACATCCCTCTCTCACTCTGGGATGAGGCTGTGAGTGGTTTACAGCGAGCTCCAAGGAAGCTCCTCATCCGCCAGCTCGCCTTCCCTATCACTCTGCTTGGTGCCTCTGGCTTCTGTATTGTTATTCTCTGGTTTATTACTGCCTTTGTTGTTGCTTCAGGCTGATAATTTAGTTCCATGTGTGCTATGCATGCCAAGTCCCTTCAGTCCCAAGTCCAACTCTTTGGGACTGTATGGACCGTAGCCCGCCAGGCTCCTCTGTCCATGGGATTCTTCAGGCAAAAATACTGGAATGGGTTTCTGTGCCCTTCTCTAGGGGATCATCCCAACCCAGGGATTGAACCCACAGTCCCTTATGTCTCCTGCATTAACCCTGATATCTCAGTTGGTAAAGAATCCACTTGCAATGGAGGAGAGTACAGTTGGATACCTGGGTTGGGAAGATTTCCTGGAGAAGAGATAGGCTACCCACTCTAGTGTTCTTGGGCTTCCCTTGTAACTCAGCTGGTAGAGAATCCACCTGCAATGCGGGAGTCCTGGGTTTGATCCCTGGGTTGGGAAGATCCCCTAGAGAAGGGAAAGGGGATCTTTTTACCTGTACCTACTCCAGCATTCTGGCCTGGAGAATTCCATGGACAGTCCATGGGGACACAAAAAGTCTGACACAACTGAGCGACTTTCGCTTTCACTTTTTACTTTCTTTACCACTAGCGCCACTTGGGAATCCCACAGTTCCATAGGCTGCTCATTTTTTGAATCCAGCCTTGCCCTGAGTTCTTTGAATTCCTCTTTCCTAAAACTCTCATCACAGGTCTGCCCTACTTCTTCTCCCCCCTTTTTTTTTAATGCAGTCCAACTCTGATGGCTTTGTCCAACTCCTTGGGCCCTGGCTTGTCCTGGTGGACTGTTTGTGCAAAGCAAAATCCTGAGGAAATACTTGTTAACTGATGAAAGTTTCTCTCCATGGTGCTATCTCTGACTATAAGAGCTGTTATTATTATTATTTTAAAATCAGAGGAATGACAATATCTTTAAAAAATTAGTGTATATTAGGTTATTTGATTCAGTCTGAATGTTAGAACATGCATTACTAATACTTATATATGGATGCAATCTTCTGTTTCTGTTAGCTCCATGCAATTTCTGTCCTTTATTGAGCCCATCTTTGCATGAAATGTTCCCTTGGTAGCTCTAATTTTCTTGAAGAGATCTCTAGTCTTTCTCATTCTATTGTTTTCCTCTATTTCTTTGCACTGATCACTGAGGAAGGCTTTCTTATCTCTCTTTGCTATTCTTTGGAACTCTGCATTTAAATGGGTATATCTTTCCTTTTCTCCTTTGCCTTTCACTTCTCTTCTTTTCACAGCTATTTGTAAGGCCTCCTCAGACAACCATTTTGCCTTTTTTCATTTCTTTTTCTTGGGGATGGTCTTGATCCCTGCCTCCTGTACAATGTCATGAACTTCCATCCATAGTTCTTCAGGCACTCTATCAGATATAATCCCTTGAATATATTTGTTACTTCCACTGTATAATCGTAAGGGATGTGATTTACGTCATACCTGAATGGTCTAGTGGTGTTCCCTACCTTCTTCAATTTTAGTCTGAATTTGGCAATAAGAAATTCATAATCTGAGCCACAGTCAGCTCCTGGTCTTGTTTTTGTTGACTGTATAGAGCTTCCCCATCTTTTGCTGCAAAGAATATAATCAACCTGATTTTGGTGTTGACCATCTGGTGATGTCCATGTGTGGAGTCTTCTCTTGTGTTGTTGAAAGAGGGTGTTTTCTATGACCAATGTGTTCTCTTGGCAAAACTCTATTAGCTTTTGCCCTGCTTCATTCTGTACTACAAGGCCAAAGTTGCCTGTTACTCCACGTATTTCTTGACTTCCTACTTTTGCATTCCAAACCCCTATAATAAATGGTGCTCATTTTTGGGTGTTAGTTCTATAAGGTCTTGTATGTCTTCATAGAACCATTCAAAAGAAGATATTAAAAAGAGGTGGCAAGAATAAACAGATGAACTATTCAAAAAAGATCTTAATGACCCAGATAATCAAGATGGTGTGATCACTCACCTAAAGCCAGACATCCTGGAATGTGAAGTCAAGTGGGCCTTAGGAAGCATCACTATGAACAAAACTAGTGGAGGTGATGGAATTCCAGTGGAGCTATTTCAAATCCTAAAAGATGATGCTGTGAAAATGCTGCATTAAATATGCCAGCAAATTTGGAAAACTCAGCAGTGGCCACAGGACTGGAAAAGGTCAGTTTTCATTTCAATCCCAAAGAAAGGCAATGACAAAGAATGTTCATACTACTGCACAATTGTACTCATCTTACACACTAGCAAAGTAAGGCTCAAAATTCTCCAAGCCAGGGTTCAGCAATACATGAACTGTGAACATCCAGATGTTCAAGCTAGATTTAGAAAAGGCAGAGGAATGAGAGATCCTCTGCCAACATCCACTGAATCATTGCAAAAGCAAGACAGTTCCAGAAAAACATCAGTTTCTGCTTTATTGACTACACCAAAGACCCTGAGTGTGTGTATCATAACAAACTGTGTATCACAACACACTGTAAAATTCTTCAAGAGATGGGAATACCAGACCACGTGACCTGCCTCCTGAGAAATCTGTATGCAGGTCAGGAAGCAACAGTTAGAACTAGACATGGGACAACAGACTGATCGCAAATCGGGAAAGAAATACGTCAAGGCTGTATATTGTCACTCTGCTTATTTACCTTTTATGCAGAGTACATCATGAGAAATGCCAGACTGGATGAAGCACAAGCTGGAATCAAGATAGCTGGGAGAAATATCAATAACCTCAGATATGCAGATGACACCACCTTATGGCAGAAAGTAGAGAAGAACTAAAGAGCTTCTTGATGAAAGTGAAAGAGGAGAGTGAAAACGTTGGCTTAAAGCTCAAATTTCAGAAAACTAAAATCATGACATCTGGTCCCATCACTTCATGGCAAATAGATGGGGAAGCAATGGAAACAGTGAAAGACTTTATTATTATTATTATTTTGGCTCCAAAATCTCTGCAGATGATGACTGCAGCCATGAAATTAAAAGACACCTGCTCCTTGGAAGAAAAATTATGACCATTGCTGAGCGCCAAAGAATTGATGCTTTTGAACTGTGGTGTTGGAGACGACTCTTGAGAGTCCCTTGGACTGCAGGGAGATCCAACCAGTCCATTCTGAAGGAGATCAGCCCTGGGATTTCTTTGGAAGGAATGATGCTAAAGCTGAAACTCCAGTACTTTGGCCACCTCACGCGAAAAGTTGACTCATTGGAAAAGACTGTGATGCTGGGAGGGATTGGGGGCAGGAGGAGAAGGGGACGACCGAGGATGAGATGGCTGGATGGCATCACTGACTCGATGGATGTGAGTCTGAGTGAACTCCGAGAGATGGTAATAAACAGGGAGGCCTGGCGTGCTGCGATTCATGGGGTCGCAAAGAGCCGGACACGACTGAGTGACTGAACTGAACTGAAGACAGCATATTCGGAGAAGGCAATGGCAACCCACTCCAGTACTCTTGCCTGGCAAATCCCATGGATGGAGGAGCCTGGTAGGCTGCAGTCCATGGGGTCGCTAGGAGTTGGACACGCCTCAGTGACTTCACTTTCACTTTCCACTTTCATGCATTGGAGAAGGAAGTGGCAACACACTCCAGTGTTCTTTCCTGGAGAATCCCAGGGATGGGGGAGCCTGGTGGGCTGACGTCTATGGGGTCTCACAGAGTCGGACATGACTGAAGCGACTTAGCAGCAGCAGCAGCAGACAGCATATTAGAAAGCAAAGACATTACTTTGCCCACAAAAGTCTGTCTAGTCAAGGCTATGGTTTTTCCAGTAGTCATGTATGGATGTGAGAGTTGGACTATAAAGAAAGCTGAGCGCTGAGAATTGATGCTTTTGAACTGTGGTGTTGGAGAAGACTCTTGAGAGTCCCTTGGACTGCAAGGAGATCCAACCAGTCCATCCTAAAGGAAATCAGTCCTGGGTGTTCATTGGAAGATCTGATACTGAAACTGAAACTGCAATACTTTGGCTACCTGATGTGAAGAACTGATTCATTTGAAAAGACCCTGATGCTGGCAGATTGAAGGCGGGAGAAGGGGACGACAGAGGATGATAGACAGAGGTGGTTGGATAGCATCACCATCTCAGTGGACATGTGTTTGAGTGAACTCCAGGAGTTGGTGATGGATAGGGAGTCCTGGTGTGCTGCAGTCCATAGGGTTGCTTACACGACTGAGCAACTAAACCGACTGGTGGATACAATATTTTGCTGCTTTATTAAATGTGACTTGGAAAATAAATGTACAAAGTCAGCTGGTTGATGCCTGTATCTTGGACAAGTCATATGTCTCTCTGAGCATGATTCCTCTCTGTAAGATAAGAACAGAAATAGAGATTGTAAGTATGGCAAAGAAGTTTTGAGAGGCTCAACTGATTTAACATTTGTGAAAAAATAAAGAAATGAAGTATTATTCATGCATAAATTGTAGCATTATTACTATAACATGTGACTTCAACTCTAGCCAAGTACTCTAAAAGGAAAATTTACTGCTTGCACAGGAGATATTAAAACTGGATGCAGTGATTTTTGTTTTTATTTTTACAAACATCTACAACTGTTAAAAAAACCAAGATCCTGAATAAGTTTATGCTAGTCCTTCCTGAACCTACCTGAAAACTTTTTTAAAAACATGAATAGTAGGTCCTGTTTGAACAACTGTGTACATGGTACAGATTTATGGACTCATTTAACACTGCCCAGAGAGCTAGTTTAACAGAACATAGTATTAACATCTTCACCAGAGCTTAAAACCACCTGACTTTTAACCTGCTAATTTGGTCCATTTCTTCACTGGTGGACGTTCTCTTGACCTTGACTAGTGTTTGCCTTTTTTTTTTGATTGTATATTTTATTATTTAGTTTCAGTGAATTTTATTTTTTGACAGTTATATTTACCCCTTCCTATCCTCACCTCTTTGGTTATTATTAGTTGTGAATGTCTTCTTGATTTTTCATGCTCACTATCTAATTAAATGCTTCTAGACCAGTCCCATACTTCCCATGATTCTTACCTGATTCACATCCCAGGATTTCCTCTTCTGTTGAATACTTTTCACAGAAATTTTTAGTAAAGCTCATTTGCCATTCTCTGATGGCTCTCCCTCCCTCCTGACAGTACCCTAGCACCTTTTTGGGAGATTACTGATTGGGTGGAGTCACAGAAGAATGACAAATCAAAGGGCTCTGCCCTTCTACATGAGAGACTGAGAGGCCCTTAGGTGCTTCTTCCACCATATCCTTCCTATTGCTACTCTGACATAGCCAAGAGGGCAGTATTATTCTATGTTCAGTCTATTGAGCTTTCTCTACTGGCACTTTAAATCTTGAACAGAATTATAGAAGAAAAAAATGGTTGGCAATTGTTCATTCATTCCAGCAGTAGTGACTGGACTAAGCATTTAAAAAGCTCCTTTCACTAAGGTACTTTGGGGCTTCCAGGTTCTCCAATTTTTTTCCTATCCTCAAGCTCTCCATGTGCTTGTACTACCTGTTTTTTTCTCCTTCAGTCACTGTTGCAAGCAACCGAAGAGCCCTAGTTCAGTTCAGTCGCTCAGTCGTGTCCGACTCTTTGCGACCCCATGAATCGCAGCACGCCAGGCCTCCCTGTCCATCACCAACTCCTGGAGTTCACTCAGACTCACATCCATCGAGTCCGTGATGCCATTCAGCCATCTCATCCTCTGTCGTCCCCTTCTCCTCCTGCCCCCAATCCCTCCCAGCATCAAAGTCTTTTCCAATGAGCAAACTCTTCGCATGAGGTGGCCAAAGTACTGGACTTTCAGCTTCAGCATCATTCCTTCCAAAGAAATCCCAGGGCTGATCTCCTTCAGAATGGACTGGTTGGATCTCCTTGCAGTCCAAGGGACTCTCAAGAGTCTTCTCCAACACCACAGTTCAAAAGCATCAATTCTTCGGCGCTCAGCCTTCTTCACAGTCCAACTCTCCATCCATACATGACCACAGGAAAAACCATAGCCTTGCCTAGACGGACTTTAGTCGGCAAAGTAATGTCTCTGCTTTTGGATATGCTATCTAGGTTGCTCATAGTCTTTCTTCCAAAGAGTAAGCGTTTTTTAATTTCATGGCTGTAGTCACCATCTGCAGTGATTTTGGAGCCCCCCAAAATAAAATCTGACACTGTTTCCACTGTTTCCCCATCTATTTCCCATGAAGAGCCCTAAATGATACATTATTTCTTCCACTCAATTACACCTGCCATTTAATACTATGTGTTGGGATTGAAGAGTTTCCTGGGGGTTCATTTTATTTTGTGCTCTCAACTAGATTCTTCCATGAAGACAAGGGCCATATCTTATTTTCTTTTGCATACCTCTCTTGGAGAAGGCAACTTGGAGAAGGCAATGGCACCCCACTCCAGTACTCTTGCCTGGAAAATCCCATGGATGGAGAAGCCTGGTAGGCTGCAGTCCATGGGGTCGTGAAGAGTTAGACACAACTGAGCGAATTCACTTTCACGCACTGGAGGAGGAAATGGCAACCCACTCCGGTATTCTTGCCTGGAGAATCCCAGGGACGGGGGAGCCTGGTGGGCTGCCGTCTGTGGGGTCGCAGAGTCAGACACGACTGAAGTGACTTAGCAGCAGCAGCAGCAGCAGCAGCACTGTCAACTCCTAGATGGTGCTCAAACTCCATGAGTTTTTATTGCTGGGTGGATTGTAGAGAGCTCGTTATTCTCAATTCCAGACTTTCTCATCTAAACCTTTGTGCCGTGTGCTCTCAAGAGCCATGGAGAGGAAACTGGATCCACTGTTGTATCTTTGCATGCCTCTGGGCAAATCATTAGATGTTTCCCTTTAATTTCCCTTTGGTTCCTCCAACAGGAAAATGAGGTGAATAAATGGCCTTCCTCAAACACACAGGGACAGTTTGATGCAAAACTTAATGTGCTAACTTTGGTGGTGTTTTGAGCTTCTTAGAGTTATGTGCCCTATAATACTGTATGAGTGTAACCAGGAACATTTCTTTTTAATCTTATGGAGATTTAATTTAGAAAAAAAAAAAATCCTCTTTATCCTCCTCATAAACCTTGGTCGAAAGCATATACTTACTAATCTTCCCCAAGGATGTGTTTCAATGAGAAGAGTGAAACTGTAGTTTGTTACAGCCCCAATTTCCTCTCTCTCTCTCTTCACATATTACATTTGCCTTTACTACATATAGACATGTTACCTAATAAAGTCTGTTAATCCACCCAACATCTCTTTATTGAGACCTACTCTGGATGAGGGACTGTACCAGGCCCTGAAGACACAGTGAATAAAAATGTTGTCCCTGGTCCCTTGGGGAAACTAAGAAGCATTCATTCATTCAACAAATATTTTTAAATTTGACTATGTGCCAGACACTCTTCTAGATTCTGTGATCTGGTGGTGAATGAATAATACAAACAAGTATTTTTATTCCTGGGACCAGTGCTGCCATACAGGCATGTGCATGGTTCAGAGACAACGGTTTCCCAGGGGGAGCAGGGCTGGAACTGAATCCCAAAGGGCATACATAACAGGAAATAACAGAAGTGGAAGAGAACACAGACAAACTTGTGTGGGTCATGGGGATGGATTGGAGTTCCATGTAATTCTGAAAGAGCAGAGAGATACAAAAAGAAACAGATTAAAGAACAGGAGTCTGCAACAGGATAGATTGATTATTTTATGAATATAAAACATATCCCTGATAATCTGGAAAAATATTTATCTGGTTGAAGCTTCCTACTCAGAGATCTGACTCACTGCTGAGTGTAAGAAAATTTTACCTGCTTGATTTGCAAGAGGCATTGGGTGTTTTATTATCCAGTGTTTCTGTGTGAGGAACCATTGGAGGATTGGAATCTCTTTGCATTATAAGCAGCAGCTGTACGGCATGGTAGGCCTGCATTTCTCTCATAGGCAGAGGGCGTTTTATTATTTCAAGATGCATGCCAAGAAGTATCAGAACGCACAGGAGCTGGGAGTTACCAAAAATTTCAGATGATTCATGAACAGGCTGTTACAGACTGTGACATCTTGATTTAACACTCCCCTGGCTAAGAAACAAAAGTAGGAATTAAAAAAAAAACAACAAAAAAAAACTATGCCCATGACTATGTTGGGGTCACTTTTAAACCATTTGTGTGTAATTTAGGATTTATTGGATTTCTTGAACATTCATATGTAATTCCATGCTTAACAGTTGCTCTATAAATAATCAAATATTTATATTGTTTTTCCAAATGTATTTATTATTTACTGTACAGTCTATGAAATATTTATACTGATTTTTAAGAAAAGATATACATTATTTACATTTCCTTGAAGTTTCTTTTGATGCAGGTAAAATGACAGAAGGCTGAAAGATGCTCAGGCTTGCTAGTAACCACATGGAGGCTCTGTCTCTCAGGAAAACACCTGAAAATAGAATTATGTAATTAAAGCCTACGTGAGGGACCACCCGGATTTCCTTGGAGCCCTGGCTTCCATTTAGTTCTCAAACGGCAGGAGGGAAGATTGGAATGTTTCCTACCAGAGTTTTGTTTCATTTTCCCAGGTTTCCAGGTGCCTATTTCTACAGAATGGGCAGCACCTTGATTTTCTCTTTGGAACCCAGAACATCCCCAGCTGCAGAAAGAATGATTCTTTTCTAGGAAAACTGAGAGGAGTTGAGGTCCCTAGATTCAACTCATCGTCAAGTTCAACTTGGTAATGTTGTTAATAATACATATTCTCAGCCTCCACCTTATCCTGGGAGATTCTGAACAAGTATGTCTGAGATGCTGCCTGATAATCTCTATTCTTAAAAATGGCTTGTTGATTCAGATTATCAGCAAAGTATGGGAACATCCAGAGGGGAATCTTATTTATGTGTTTTTTTTTTTTTTTATTTGAAACATACTTGAATGTTTCTCGGTCATCTTTCTGTCTACCCTCTCTTACCTAGTTTGCAGATGTCTGATATCCACCCATTAAATGTTGGTGTTTGACTTCTCATCCTCATTTTAGATTGGCTTTTAAGAGTTGGCCGTTTGCAGGCTTACCATTAGCACACAATTTAACAAAACAAAGTGGATTGTTCTCTGGGTTATATAAACTGCTCTACTTTCTCTATAAGTGTCATGCTATTTTTTCCCCCCAGGAGAGCCATGATCTCTTGCAGACAAAATTATTTTGTGGGAGTTTGAATGGCATCCATCAGAAATATCTGGAAGAACAGTCTTTTTCATGGGCAGATATCCTCATGAGTAACTGATTTCACAGAATGATGTCTTAACAGTCTTATCCTTAAAATCACTCCTGAATCTTCTTTTCTGATAATAAGATTTTAAGTTTATGCTTCCCTGAGTCACATGACCTACATCAGCCTTATTTGCAGTTGGTTAAGGAAAAATGTCAGTAACCTCAGATATGCAGATGACACCACCCTTATGGCAGAAAGTGAAGAAGAACTAAAAAGCCTCTTGATGAAAGTGAAAGTGGAGAGTGAAAAAGTTGGCTAAAGCCCAACATTCAGAAAATGAAGATCATGGCATCCAGGTCCCATTCCTTCATGGGAAATAGATGGGGAAACAGTGGAAACAGTGTCAGATTTTATTTTGGGGGGCTCCAAAATCACTGCAGATGGTGACTACAGCCATGAAATTAAAAGACACTTACTCCTTGGAAGAAAAGTTATGACCAACTTAGATAGCATATTGAAAAGCAGAGCCATTACTTTGCCAACAAAGGTCCGTCATAGTCAAGGCAATCGTTTTTCCAGTAGTCATGTATGGATGTGAGAGTTGGACTGTGAAGAAAGCTGAGTGCTGAAGAATTGATGCTTTTGAATTGTGTTGGAGAAGACTCTTGAGAGTCCCTTGGACTGCAAGGAGATCCAACCAGTCCATTCTGAAGGAGATCAACCCTGGGATTTCTTTGGAGGGAATGATGCTGAAGCTGAAAGTCCAGTACTTTGGCCACCTGATGCGAAGAGTTGACTCATTGGAAAAGACTCTGATGCTGGGAGGGATTGGGGGCAGGAGGAGAAGGGGACGACAGAGAATGAGATGGCTGGATGGTATCACCGACTCAATGGACGTGTGTTTGAGTGAACTCCAGGAGTTGGTGATGGACAGGAAGGCCTGGCGTGCTGTGGTTCACGGGGTCACAAAGAGTCAGACACAACTGAGCGACTGAACTGAACTGAACCTGGTTTCTGGGATTTTTTATCTTTTACGGTCTGTCTAGAAAGAAAAATGGTTATTGGTTTTAGGGTCCTACTCAGGTAGGGCTTTTGCTTTTGTTGTTTTTGATGAATAGTTTAACACACTTCCATTTTAATAACTAGAAATTAGTGTCAGGGAGCATTGTCTTTTTGGAGCTCAGCTGTAATATTGAAATGATTAGCTTGGCCCAAATCAAGTAGAAGACACTTACTGAGTCCAAGCCTGTGCTTGGTGCTATAGAACGCAGTGATGGGTAAGACTTTGTTTCTTCTCCTCGAAGAGTTGACATTCTAGCCAAGATGATAAAACCATCATATATTCATGCTCACTTGCTCAGTTGCGTCCTACTCTTTGCAGTCCTATGGACTATAGACCCTCAGGCTCCTCTGCCCATGGAATTTTCCAGGCAAGAATACTGGAGTGGGCTGCTTTTTCCTACTCCGGAGTTTTTTCCTGATCCAGGGATCAAACCTGTGTCTTTGCACGGGCACGTGGATTCTTTACCCATAGCACCACCTGGTAAGCCTATCTCTATCATCTCTATCTCTATATCTATTTCAGGATAACTTTAGGAGCAACTTCCCTTTCTAGACTCAGAAACTTTAAACAAGATTTCTCATCAAAATAAAGACAGAGCATAGATGTGAAGAGATTCTGTTCATTGTAGTCACTCAGATCTAGGTTGATGGGCCTTGTTTCCACATGCTTCCAGGACCAAAGACTGGGGCTGAAGGAAAGAGCTCTAGAAGTCTGCCATCAGCAGTTAAACGCCCTGGCCTGAAAGTGATTCATTGTTTTTAGTCACAGCTCATTGGACAGAACTACTCATGTGGACTCCCTACCATCCCACATCCAGAGCATCAAGGATGGGAGTGGAGTGTGTAATCCCCCTCTGTGCCTAGAAGAGAAAATGAGTGTTGGCCTGCTCCATGGTATGAAGAGTGCCAAATATTTATATTATTTTATATTTTATGTATTTACTGCATATTGCATATTTATTTATTATTTATTTTGTAATTTAAAATATTTAAGTTGTCATCTCTATATATGAACACACTGTGGCACATGTGTATACATATCTGTTATATATATGCTATGTAATATATGTAATCCTGGGATGTACCGTAATGGGAAGAGTGCTGACCATAGGATAATCTTGTGAAGAGTGAAACCCACACAAGAGGGAGAACAGTGAATGGAGAAACCATGTGGGAGAGAGACAGGGTGAACGAGGCCTTTAGTGGTGGGTAGAACAGTAACAACAGCAACAACAACTGTTTGTCATGAAGTAAGTGCTGTGTAATGCCAGAAACTGGGCTAAAAATTAAATCACTTTCTAATTTAATTATTCTAACAGCTCTCTGAAATGGATACTATTTTTATCCCCATTTTATAGGTGAGGAAATTGAGGTTTAGAGAAAATTAAGTAAATTTTCCAAGGTTTCTGAGCTAACGAACCGTGGAGCCTGGGTTTGAACCAAGAGAGCAGTAGGTTTTTATAGAAGGAGAAACTGTGAGTCAAAGCAAGAAGTGGAAACCAGCACAGCATATTTGTGGTACCGGGAGGAAGCCGCCCCACCTCAACACCAGGGTGGTCTGCAATTAGTAGAGTGCTAAAGTTAACTTTATTTCCAGTTCTACTTACCGTACAAGCAAATCTCCAAGACCTGTAGGGAAATAGGCATGTTTGTGGTCTTAAAAGAAATCAAACAAGATTTCTGCCCTTGGAAAGTAGCTTTTGACTTTTGGCGATTTGACCTTTAGTTTTTAACATGCTTTAAGGCACTGCTGACCTGTGGGGTCATGCAGAATTTATTTCCGTCACCAAATTATAAACCTCACATTCCCTTGCTGAGAGTGAGAACAACTAAAACTGATGTATTTTGAAATTTAGATTCATGGTTCCTTTTTTCAAGAAGAATATCATGAAGCTTGTTTGTGAATGGAAACAGATTTGAGTGATGGACACGTATGGTAATTTGGAATAGTGAAAACAGCCATGTCCATCAATTTTTGAAATATTTACAGAGGATGATGTCTGCTGATGTGGTTCTTAAATGGAGTCCCTGCTGACTAGACATGAGTGTGAGTCACCCAGCCCTGAATTACTGGGCACCTGAATTACTGGCTATTTCTTTTCACACAGAAGGGAGAAAAACTGAGGAAAAGATCAGCAAAATTCAGATAAAAGAGCAACACAACGAAAGCTTCAAAAAGAGATTCCGCCCCCCAAAATTCCCCACCAACAGCAAACACCAAATCTGAAAATTTAACTCCTGACAAATATTAATCTTAGAAGCCGAGCCAAAGGATTGACTTCACTTTAATTATTTGGTTAATAGCGATACCTAGCATTCATTTTCTTATTATAAGTTAGAAACTTGGCTAAAATACTTGCTGAGCATTTCCTTATTTAATTGTCACACATTATGACCATTGAGAAGGTGAGGAAATTAGGACTTTGATGGAAAAGTCATTTGCTCAAAATAACAAAGCAAAGAAATAATGGCAACCCACTCCATTACTCTTGCCTGGAGAATCCCATGGAGGGAGGAGCCTAGTAGGCTACAGTCCATGGGGTCGCAAAGAGTCGGACACGACTGAGCGACTTCACTTTCACTATATGTTCCAGTGTTCCCTTTCAAGATAATTCACTTACTCAACCGATATTTATCAATCTCTTTGTATGTGTCAGAGACTTTGCAGAGCTTTAGGACTGGTAGATGAAGAAGACACAGTTTTATAGTTCACGGACCTCACACAGATTCAGGGAAATACGCAAATAAACAGGAGAAGATAATAAACTACCCCAACTAGAATGAGAGACCCATATGAAAAGCATTGTGGGAGCAAAGAGGAGGAAAGGCAGTCTTCTGGGAGGACAAGTATTATGGGATTAGATTCTAGCCAGGGAAGGTGGAGATGGGGATTCAGGGCAGACAGGCGAACCTAAGCAAAGGCCAAGGGAAAACAACTTGGGGTGTATGGGATCCCTGAAGGGCTTATCCCACTTTAGTGCCCAAAGGATCAAGGGCTGACAAGAAACACGGGGTTGAATGCAGGGCACCGGTGTCCTCTGGTGCCATACGAAGGGCCTCGGCATTTACCCTGGGGGTGAGGGATCTTTTGAGGACCTTTAAACAGGGGTAATACGAAAGTGACCTCGATGTTCAAAAACTAAAGTGTATGAGTTGGTGAGGGACAGTCTTTGAAATTTCTTGATTGCTATCTTCAACAATCTGTCCTTATCCATATTTTCTGATGTTTGGACAATATCAATATTGACACTCCCTCCCTTCCTTACTGAAAAACAGGGTATGTGTCATTTTTCTTTTGTGCTTTCTTGCCACAGCCCATGAGAACATGACTTGGGAAAACACTGCATGTGCTTATAATGCAACGTTCTGATCCAGGAGGGACAGTTGCGCAGTTAAGGGGCAGGGTGAGCAAGAAGGAAGTTTGGTGGTGGTGATGTCATCCTAACTAGCAAGCACCACCTTTTCCTGGTAGTAAGGTGCCTGTTGTCTATGGCACAATGACATTCAGCAAATGATTAACAATAGGATGGATGAGAAGGGGCCATTTCTCAAGCCAAAATACATTTTACAAAGTTACACATACATGTTATATTGAAAAATAAGTGTAATAACACTTTGAATCAGTGTTTGAATCAGGATTCAAGGCTTAGAGTGTACCGCATGTCCGAGAGAGGGACCCATTGATAGGTTTAATAGCATTATCCAAAGTAGAACCTCGTATCTGTTCCAGGAGAGGACATCACTTTTAATCCCTAAATGAATTCTTTGTTCTTTTTTTCTGTAAGAGTATAATAAGAGGTTTGGTGAGTTTGCAAAGGAAAATCATTGTCCTGTACTTGTTTCTACAAGGTCACACGAACAGTCCCTGGAAACTGGTCCTGAATGAGCTTAGGATAATCAACTGCAAATTTGCTAGAATGTAGACCAGGCTCACACAATAAAAACATACAGTAAAGCTGTCCAGAAGAAATATATTCAACAAACTGGGAAGAGATGTCAGAGCCACAGTCATGAAATTTGTGGGTACTTTAGATTTTAACTGGGACAAAATTCCAATGTAAATACTGTGGTGTTGAGGTGAAATTCTATTTTTTCAAGCTCACAAATTTGCAACTACAAAAAGTCATCATTTAGTCAAGCATTGGATTGGATTAGATATATTGGATATATAGTCTTATAAATGATCATAAAATGAACAGTTTCCTGTTTTGTGCAGGGAAGGCATATGCACACATACACACACATCCTTGTCTTCCTTTCTCTTACTACAAAGTCAGTTTCTATCATAGTAATCATGCTGTGTGCTATTTACAGAGCAAACGCCTGTCCTATTGTCCTTGCATGCTGAGCTGGTCCACGTTCTCCAGAGTGCAGTGGTCATGTGAAAGGAAATGCAGAAACTGTGTGCTGAAAAGCTGCATTCTGAATACAGGGGAGAGACTACCTGGCTGACCCACAGGTTTGCATTTTAAGGCTGTGAATCCACTACTCTAAATTAGGAGTCACAAAATTGTTGATAGCAGTCACCAGCCCAGCCACATAATTCTCGAGGAGGCCTAAATATTGTGCTGCTACAACCCTGGTGCCATATGTTTCTTCCTGCTTTGCTGCCTTGGAGTAGAGAGAGAGTTCAAGGGCAATCATTTCATTTAATCAAACTGCAGCAGTAATGACCTAACAGAGGCAAAATGAAACCAACAAAGATGAACACATACACATACATGCACATACACAGTTTTTAAAATATATCATGGAAAGTGAAAAAAAATTACAAATTGCAAATTAATTTTATCTTTACTGCAGAAACAGTCATTTGTGTTTTATAGAGAGCCAGCTTGTGTCTATGGAATATATACATATCTCTGAGCAATTTTGCTCTTTACAAATGTCACCTTCTTGCATAGATTTTGAGGTTAGAGAGGACTTAAGTCATGCCTTACCCTTTTACCAAATGTATGAGTTTGGAAAAGTTGCACCATCTCTTGAAGTCTCTCAGTTTTCCCATTTGCAAAATGGGAGAACTAATAATAGCAATGTTCTGGAGTTGTGATGACTGAATGAGATACTGCATGTCTAGGCTTAGGATGTATCATAGACTGAGCAATGCATTGATACTGTCTGTGTATCTACTGGTATTATAAAATATATCTGGGTTGGTAATGAGTAACAGCTGGCTTTAAAAAGGTTTCAATGCTTATAAAAGAAAGTAGCCAGTTGTGGATTCTTTTATAATCATTAAGTCAGTTAATTTTTTTGACCAGCAAATTAAGAGATGTAATCCACCTATTTCTAGAATATTCTTCCCTCACTAGACTATAAATTCCCTGAAAGCTGTAGGCTCACCTTTAAATTCCCAAAGTTGGTATTCAATAAAAATATATAGATGTATGTATTTTATTCTATTGACCATTTTTCTCTGAGGTAAATATATTTTTTCACAGCTGATACAGGCTTTTAAAGTATTAAGCATATGAACCCCTTTCTCAAATTATTGCAGATACTTCTTCACTTTTTTCTTGCCTTTTAATATTTTGAAAATTCTTCCCTAACTGATACATCTTTAAGAAATGCATATTTATATGTATATATGTGTATATATAAGCATATATAGATGAATATAACATATGCATTTTCTTGAGTTTGTTTTATTTTATTTTTCTCAAAGTACTAATGAATTTTACAAAAAGAAATAGAAAGAAAAATTACTCTTAAACTTTATAACACCAGTCTTCTATCCAAGAAAGAAATGTCACTATTAACAGTTTCTTCTGCAAAACTTCCTTACATAAAAAAGTATTTGTGTGTGTATTGTGTGTGTACACTGAACATTTCTTTTACTTATAGAAGTAGAAGAGTCCTGTGCCTACTACCTGACACCTTGTTTTTTTCTTTTAACACATACCTCGGAGATTGTGAAACAAAAAACAAAAGCTCTGTCTTACTCTTTAAACAATTGCATACTATGCCATTAAGTGGATGTTTCAAAAGTTGATATAACCAGTTCCCTTTCGATAGCCATTTATTTTTTGTCTTTTGCTATTACAAGCTGGGTTTATGGTATTTTTATTTTTAATGCTCATTTGTTTATTTATTTTATGTCTCTTGTTTAACCTGTACCATTTTTATTTTTAATGTTAACTTTCCTTATGATTTAAAATATTTTATAACTTTATCATCTTTACTTGCTTAGTCATTTCAGCTGAGGTGGACTCTGAGACCCTATAGACTGCAACCCGCCAGGCTCCTCTGTCCATGGGATTCTCCAGTCAAGAATACTTGAGTGGGTTGTCATGCCCTGCTCCAGGGTATCATCTGGACACAGGGATAGAATCCATGTCTGCTGCATTGCCGGTGGATTCTTTACCACTGAACTACCAAGGAAGCCCAAAAGAATACTGGAGCAGGTTGCCAGTTCCTACTCTAGGGGATCTTCCTAGCTCAGGGATTGAACAAGCGTCTCTAGTATCTCCTGCATTGGCAGGCAGATTCTTTACCACTCTACCACCTGGGAAGCCCCTTATCATCTTCAAATGTTATTTACTATCTATAATTGATGCAAAATTAATATTAATAATTCTTCCCATCTTCCTTCTCTTCCACCAGCTAATTTTTATTATTTATATGAGTATTCTTATTTTCTCTAGAGATTATTTTGTACTTTTACATATTATACTTAGGCCTGTATTTATGTGCTTTAAATTGCATCTTCAGACCCTCTAACTCTGAAAGATGAGGAGATCAGAATATTTACACTATTTTCCTGATTCTTCCTATTTTTAATCTCTCAGTATTTTTAGGCATACTATTTCTACATTGCCATAGTTGTTAATACTCATATTCTCTGCTTCAAGTTGTTCCACCTTGATTCTGTAGTTAAACTTATTCAATGATTAGAATAAGATTTAATTGGCTAGGACTCATCTTCAAGTCATTCTTTTCCCCTGGCTATATCTATGGGTTCTATATTACCTCAGTTTTGGACTATAGGCAGATATATATCTTGACCTTTCAAGTTTCACAATATCTTGGCCAAGTATAACATTACTGACTCACACTTTCTTTCTCTCAGAAACTTCTAGACAGTTTACCACTCTCTTCTAGCTTTGAGTGTGGTTATAGGCAACCAGAGATTAGCCTGATAGTTTTTCATGCTCACAGTTGATTTGATATTCTTGACATAATGCCTGAGGGAGTCTGGTAACTTAATCAGGACTTGTCTGCTTTGTTAATACAGTATCACCTTTTTTTGAACATCATGTAGTCTTTTAATCTATAGATTTTGGTCCTGTTTTATTTCTGGAGCATTCTCTTAGACCATTGAAAAAAAGTTATTTCAGTTTCAGATTTTCTAATCTCTTCAAACAAACACCATTTATATATGTTGGATCTCTGTCTTCCAAATTTGTCATTTTTTTGTCTAAATTCCAGCTTACTAATCCCCATTTTACTTTCTATTTCATTTTGCTTCATTTTCCTTGTTTTCTCATTGGTTGTTCTCTATGTTCTTACTCTTTTTAGCAGGATTCTTTGAAAGTTTGAAGGAATTTGCTTGAAAACTTTTTGAGCTTTTATTTTGCTTTTAGTAATCACTGCATTTCGGTATCTACTTAGTACCTTGTGAATCTATGAAAGGGGGGAGAAAACACCTGAAATGCTTGGCTCTGCTATTTCCTCCATTTAGAGTTTATTCCTTTACAAACATCTCTGCTTTCCGTGGTGGCTCAGGTGGTAAAGAATCTGCCTGCAATGCAGGAGACCCGGGTTTGCTCCCTGGGTTGAGAAGATCCCCTGGAGGAGAGCATGGTGAGCCCAGTATTCTTGCCTGGAGAATCTCAGCGACAGAGGAGCCTGCTAAGCTACAATTCATGGGATTGCAAAGAGTCGAACATGACTGAGTGACTAAGCACACAGCTTTCCACGAGCATCTGTTAAATTTCAGGAAAGTCTTAAAAATATATTTAATGAAAATTGTCAGTGATTTCTTTTTTCTATACCTTAGGGTATAGAAAATTTCTGTTTCATTTTATAGTAATGAAAAGAGGTTTATATTCTGCCTATTCTAAATGATTAAACATTAATTAAAAATGACCAATTTAGTAGTTCAGGTTCTCATTTACTCTTCAATAGGTAACACAGGGGAAGTGTGTCTCTTCTTGCCATTACCCTTGTATGCCATTTAATAGAATTTGCAATAATTCAGTTCCTTTGAAAGTTGTTATATTTTGTTATATTTAGCAATTCTTGTCCTTGTGTATACTATCAGCTTAAAGAAAAGCTGTAAATTTTTATAATAAATTATTCTTTCTTTCTTTTTTTTTTTCCTTAAAAATAAGTCTTCTCAAGAATGCTGAAGTTCATCTAGGTGGCAGATTTCACATATAGCTTTTGATTTTACAAGTGGTATTTGCACTATTTATCAGCATAATTTTTTCACTATTAAGTCAATCAACAAGTATCACCAAATGACCACTTTGTAGAATATTTTGTATCATGCAACATAACTGCAATTTGTTTTCCAGGGTATATCATCTCTGTCCCTGAAAGGGGTCATCAGCTTATTTTCAAACAATTGATTGGTTGTGTGCTTGATGTAATTTAGTCAATAAGGCAACAGAAAAGTCAAGCAGTGACATCTGAATGAATCAGACATACAAAGGCTCATACAATCTCCCCAAGATCCTAGCTAGGTTTTGCAATACCTAGCAATCTTGGATTGCTTTCTTTTCCTTTGAACTAATTTCAGAAGTACTTCCATCCTTACTTCTTCCATCTCTCCCTTCTTTTCTTCCTCTCTTGCTTTTATATGGTTTGTGTACAATTCTAGGTTGTGTGTTATAATGTTTATGCATCCCTGGTGGTTCAGGGGTTAAAGTATCTGCCCAGAATGCGGGAGGCCCGGGTTCGATCCCTGGGTCGGGTAGATCCCCTGGAGAAGGAAATGGCAACCCACTCCAGTACTCTTGCCTGGAGAATCCATAGAAGGAGGAGCCTGGTAGGCTACAGTCCATGGGGTCGCAAAGACTCGGACATGACTGAGTGACTTCACCTCACCTCAAAATACATAAATGAATGCTATAGTTCAATAAGACTTATGAGTTAATTTCACTAACAGAAAAAATACACATGTAGGAGTGTTTTTTATTTAGTGAGATTATGATCTTTATGTGGTCTTTTTCTGCTGAACCCCATGCCTGTCAAGTGTATTTGATCAAGTTACTTTCAATGAGGAGCTGGGAGTCAAGGGGCCATATAACTCACTGGACTGTTGACTATATTCTGGCTTGAATTTGACTGAAATCTGGGGGTTTGGTTTGATACTCCCCAATTCTGAAGACACTGGTGTTGGATATAGCATTCTGGTCAGTTTTAAGGTCTTTCTTGAGACTTAGGCTTTGACCCAACGTTCCTAGGGTTACAGCAGGGCTGCCGGTGGAGTCAAACCCTCAGAGATTCTGTGATGGACTCATTTGCATTTAGCACCAGGAATGTCTTGGAACATGGAGAAAACTCCAAGACTAACTGCTGCCAATGGAAACAGTCTTCCTGGGATCCAGGATTGAACCTTTTTTAATAAAGCAAAATTTTGGATGTGACCAAATCACGTATAGGCTACATTTAGCTTTCCTAAATTGAGTCTATATTTGCATCCCTTCTGGACCATGCTGAAGTAGGTAATTATATACACACAAATTAAATATGAACCATAAATAGACATAGAAGTGAGATTGAAGCCAAGCAATAATATAGGTAATAGAAACTGGTATTCCCTTGCTCTATCCCTTATTTATCCTTTTGTTCTCATTCTTCTTTTCATCAAATGCTCTTTGTTAATTAAGTCTATTTTCAATAAATTGATAAAAGGTAGAAGTTATTTTTAAGACTATGAATGCAGACTTGTGTATTCTTGCTCTCCCTTAACGTTATAAAATAAATTTTGACATTAGCAAGTAACATTTATTTATTTTATAGAAGTTTCTCTTCTCCTTATCTCCATAAATTGCTCAATTTTGGCAGATCTGCCTCGAACCATGTGTGTGGTAGATGATGAAGACAAAGCATCCTCTCAATTCACTAGATGCAGAAAACACATTATATCAGCAAGTATTTCTTACATGTTCATTCAGTAGGAGGTACTATAGCAAGTGTTTTGTGTTGATTATTTCATTTAATCTTAGCCATTGTGAAATACAGGTACTATTAATATCCCTATGTAAGAGATGAAGAAACTGGGTCACAGAGAGCTTAGGTGACTTGACCAAAGTCACACAGCTAGTGATTGGTAGAGGTGAGATTGAATGTAGAACATATGATAGGAGAGTTATACTCTTAAGTACCACGACTGCTCTCTCATCATAAAACCACTATGTATTAACAACGGCCTCTAACTACCTCCTAGGGAAAAGGGCAAACATTTGAGAATGATGATAGAGTCTGAAGGTCAGAGTGGAAAAGACCTCAATTAGTATCTAATCCAGTCCCATAAAGGAAGCAAAAGAGGATCAGGAAAGCTCATTTATCTGTTCAAGTCCACCCAGCCTTCATGGGTGACTAGATGCTATTCCTGCAAATCCCTTTCTACTATAAGAGTTATAGGGATGAAGGCTCATTAAAGATTCATGTTCTATAGATAAATTTCCCTGCAGTCCTTTATTTAATTTGGTTTAGTGCATCTAAGGAATTGACTAATGTCACTGTAAACATTAGAAGGCTTAGGACGCCAGTTATGGGAAAGAAGGAAATCATTATTGATGAACATTTGGAATAGCTGAGCCCCAAATTGCATAGTGACACCCCATTGTCTCCAACTTCTATATTTCAGGTGAACTTGTGATATTCTTTCAAAACAGAGGCATTCTGGAAGAAGATGCAGATTTTTTGAGTTGAGTTATAGAAACAGTTAATATTCTAGATGAAGAATATAGCCACCGATGTGAATACTGCAGTTCACTTGAGCTCCAGAGGCTTGCCTCTTCTCTGAAATCTCTTGTGTTGCACAAAAGAGGGCTTCCTTTTTTCCCTCTTTCCTCCCAAAAGGCTTTTATGATGGGCATTTTTAATTAGGACACTTCTGATGCACAAACAGGATTTACCCTTGACAGCTTCCATCTCAACACATGTTTTCCCTCTCATTCATCCATCTTACTTGTCAGCCTCCTTCTCCCTCTGTGACTATGTTTGAAATGCTGTCCCACACATCCTTCCATTACAGAAAGGAAATCTGACACCTGGGGAGGCAATATTTCCTCTTACTGTCTAACTGTGCAGAGGGCATACTGGCTATTTCTCAAAATACCACAGTCAGCAGTATTGAAAACATTAGTGCTTTGTAGAGGAAACCAAGGAATTTTTTTTTTTTCTGATGAAATGCAAATTGTACATTCCATATCTCCCATCAGTGAGAACATCATTTTGCCTTGAATAGTTATGCAAGCACCTTCAAATCAATTAAGGGGCCGTGACTGCTTTGACATCCCATTAGCTCTTGCCTTTACTTATGTGTCTATTAAAGGCAGAAATAAAAGTGATTTTGCCAGTCAGAGATGGAGTTTCAAATATTCTGGTGTTCCAACTCCAATGAAGAAGCATGAATTTAGCTGCTCTGCTTCTTCCATGGATGTTTATCTTACTATATATGGCACCCTGTGGTGGGCAGATATCAAAAAGACATGGTTTCTGATTTCAAGGGGCTTCTAGAATAGTGGAAGAAACTGAGTTTCAGAAATGTCCAGTGTCAAGCCTAAAGTTACATCATTCAGGTCTGTTTACTCAAATATTTAATGCTCATCTGAAACTTAGCATTATAGAAACATGGGCCTGGAAGGTCATCCTGCTCATCTGGGATTCAAATTCTTCAACAATTGAAGTAATACTTATTTGTCAAATTGAATATTCATGGTGTATTGAGCAAGGGATAGAGTGTTTCAATTTGTGCTTATAAACATTTATCAGATGAATTGCTCTCAATTTTCTGCTTACTAAAGAGAATCAGACCTATTTTAGTGTGGTTTAAGTATAGGAGAGATCGGAAGTAATGGCAAAATCAGATGGTTTATGTGGTGTAATTTGAGAGCTATGGAAAAGTCCTCTGAGTCTGAAAAAAATATCCTTAGTACTATATTTATGTGCCTAAATTTCAGCCACTGTGGTATTAGTTTGGTTGTCAGTTTGAGGAGGATGGGGCTGCAGGTAAGCTTTGATGTAGAGGAAAGGAAGGGAAAAGATAGTAGAGAAAGGGTAGATACTGCCCACATTTAGAACATAGTAGGTACTCTATGTATGGATGTGATAGTTGGACTGTGAAGAAGGCTGAGAGCCGAAGAATTGAAGCTTTTGAACTGTGGTGTTGGAGAAGACTCTTGAGAGTCCCTTGGACTGCAAGGAGATCCAACCAGTCTATTCTGAAGAAGATCAGCCCTGGGATTTCTTTGGAAGGAATGATGCTAAAGCTGAAACTCCAGTACTTTGGCCACCTCATGCGAAGGGTTGACTCATTGGAAAAGACTCTGGTGCTGGGAGGGATTGGGGGCAGGAAGAGAAGGGGACGACAGAGGATGAGATGGCTGAATGGCATCACGGACTCGATGGATGTGAGTCTGAGTGAACTCCAGGAGTTGGTGATGGACAGGGAGGCCTGGCATGCTGTGATTCATGGGGTCGCAAAGAGTTGGACATGACTGAGTGACTGAACTGAACTGAACTGAGGTACTCTATGACTGAGTGATTGAGAATTTTAAATGTAAAGTACTACAGAAACATGAAGGAGGAAAGAATTCTTATTAGAGATAGAGGAAGGTCATTAACAAGTGACACTTTGAACATTGATGGGTTGGGGTGGGTTTTAATAAGAAGAAATTAAGGGAGAAAGAGCATGTAAAAAGAAGAAATATCATAACTGTAGGGTGAACTGATTTAAAAGCAAAGTGAAATTTACTTAAAATAGTGGTTCTCAAGGTGTGGTCCCGGAACTCTGGAGGTTCCCATGATCTTTTCATGATAATATTAAAGTGATATTTGCCTTTTTCACTTTCATTCTCTTGTGAACATACAATGGAGTTTTCTGGAAGCTATATTTTGTGTGATATTTCAAAAGACTGGATGTGAATGCAAATATGAGAATTTACTTGTTCTCCATTCAACCAGCTATTAGATATCTGTAAAACTGTAGAATATCACTCTTTTCACTTAATATATTTTTATTTCAGAAAATATGTTTTTATTTTTTTTATTTTTTATTTTTTTTTAAATTTTATTTTTACTTTACTTTTCAATACCTATTGGTTTTGCCATACATTGACATGAATCCACCATGGGTGTATATTAGCTCCCAATCCTGAATCCCCCTCCCACCTCCCACCCCATATCATCTCTCTGGATCATCCCTGTGCACCAGCCCCAAGCATCCTGTGTCCTGTATTGAACATAGGCTTGTGCTTCGTTCTTACATGATAGTATACACGTTTCAATGCCATTCTCCCAAATCATCCCAATACAGTATATTGACACATATATATGGAATTTAGAAAGATGGCAATGATGACCCTGTATGCGAGACAGCAAAAGAGACACAGATGTATAGAATGGACTTTTGGACTCTGTGGGAGAGGGAGAGGGTGGGATGATTTGGGAGAATGGCATTGAAACGTGTATACTATCATGTAAGAACGAAGCACCAGCCTATGTTCGATACAGGATACAGGATGCTTGGGGCTGGTGCACAGGGATAATACAGTATATTGACACATATATATGGAATTTAGAAAGATGGCAATGATGACCCTGTATGCGAGACAGCAAAAGAGACACAGATGTATAGAATGGACTTTTGGACTCTGTGGGAGAGGGAGAGGGTGGGATGATTTGGGAGAAAATATGTTTTTAAAAATAATACGGTATTTATATTAGCATATAGTGAACTTATTTTTATTTAAAATTTAATGCTATAATGTTTAAAATTTTTGTTTAATTTTTAATTTAAGAATTCACTCAGTGATATAAGAACCACTAAGTCTGGGAAGAGTGTGCTGGCTGTTTCTCGAAATAGCACTATCAATAGGATCGAAAACAATACTTTGTTTAAGGAAAGGACAGTTTGGGAGTGTGTAATAGCTTTTATATGCTAGAAGGAGTCCCCAGGGCCTTCGTTGGTGGCTCAGTGGTAAAGAATTCACATACAAAGCAGGATTCAATCTCTGGGCCAAAAAGATCCCTGGAGAAGGAAATGGCACCCCACTCCAGTATTCTTGCCTGAAAAATCCCGTGGACAGAGGAGCCTGGCAGGCTACAGTCTATGGGGTCACAAAAGGGTCTGACAAGACTTAGCGACTAAACAACAACAACAAAGGGATCCTGAAATAAAAATGCTTAAGAATCATTGATCTAGTCTGTGTAGTGTAAGGTGTGTCCGGACAAACCTGAACAGGTTGGTTCGAGTCTTGAACGTCATTAGCAAAGCGTGGCTTTTATGTTGTAAGCAAAGAGGAGCTGAAGAAAGTTTGTGTGGAAGAGGTTGGCTTGATCAGAATTGTGCTTTGGAAGAGAATTCTGGCAAGAATATGAAAGGTGGATTGAAGGAGGGAAGGAAATGAAGACAAAAAATACCCCAGAAGAAGCTCTGGCAGTGTCTAGATAAAGACCTGACCTGGAGCAGGAGCCATGGGAATGTAAGCAAGGTAAAAAAAAAAAAAATATATATATATATATATATATATATATACACACAAGGCATTAGTGAACATGGTCATTGCTTGAATGGCAGGCTGATACATGCATGCTAAGTCACTTCAGCTGTGTCTGACTCTTTGAGACCCCATGGACTGTAGCCCACTAGGCTTCTCTGTTCATGGAATTCTTCAGGCAAGAATACTGGAGTGGGTTGCCATTTCCTTCTCCAGGGTGTCTTCCCAACCTAGGGATGCTGAGCTCCTGTATTACAGGCAGATTCTTTACCACTGTGCCATGGGGGGAGCCCATATAAGGCCAGAGGAGGGATCAAAGATAATTCCAGATTCTCTTGCTCTATCAACAAAATGATCAAACATATTATATGAGGTCTTAAGGGCAAAGCTTTGAGATAGATGCTATTGTTAAAATGCCAGGCTGCCTGATGTAAAACCCCATCTCTAGTGGTAACCCACTCCAGTATTCTTGCCTGGGGAGTGGCATGGACAAGGCAGCCTGGTGGGCTGCCATCTATGGGGTTGCACAGAGTCGGATACGACTGAAGCGACTTAGCAGCAGCAGCAGCAGCAGCAGCAGTGGTCACTAGCTATGTTAGGCAAGTCACCTCATTTATGCTTTACTCTCCTCACCTGCAACATGCTGATGACATTAGTACCTATGTTATAAGGTTGATGTGAATAGCATCATCAGCAATCAAGTGCTCAGAAAGGTGCCTGACTCACAGTAAGTTCTTTGTAAATGTTTGTCAAGGAAAAGATGGGGTGTAGGAGAAAGGATGATACAGAACTGAGCATGAGAGGAGCCTTGTCTGGATGTGTGAGCACAGGAAGGTAAGTGATTTTACTGATTTGTATCATTAATCATAGGTGGGGTCCCCTAAACCAATCTTCAGCTCCCATGCTTAGTTTATCTGACTTAAGGCAGGGTTGGCTATTGCAAATCTTAGGTAAATTTTCCAGAAGTTTGTTTTTCCTCATTTAAGCTTGTGCTGGCAGTTTGTGCTGTCATTCAGCCGTGTCTGACTCTTTGTGACTCCATGGACTGTAGCTCTCCTCAGACAAGAATACTGGAGTGGGTTGCTTTGACCTCCAGGGACTCTTCCCAACCCAGGGATCAAACCAAGGTCTCCTGCATTGCAGGCTGATTCTTTACTGTCTGAGCCACCAGGGAAGCCCAAGAATACTGGAGTGGGTAGCCTCTCCCTTCTCCAGGGGATCTTCCCAACCCAGGAAGAGAACTGAGATCTCCTGCATTGCAGGTGGATTCTTTAGCCAGATGCTTTAATTAAGCTAGAATTTCAAAGAGTAGAGGATTGTGATAATTCATGGGTTTGGGAAGCCAATAGGAAGTGGTAGGAACGATAGAGGATACTGACTGGTGCTTTACTTAAAATGGTCTTATGTTCTATCTTTAAATTTGTGTGGATTTTGTATTTTACTGACTTAAAGTGGCTCACTTAAAGTGGTCTATGTTCTATCTTTAAATTTATGAGAATTTTGCTTTTTATTCTGTAATACATATGAGTTTATTTTGGTATGTAAACATGTTTTAAATTACCCATCATTAAGGAAAAAGACGCTTCAGAAAGAGGCTCTGTGTTTATTGAGTACCCCCAGCACAATGCCACATACCCCCATCGGTACGCTGTTTTGAGCAGCTCTGATTTAACCCAATTAAACAGCCCAGTAGGGAAAAAAGAATCAACTCTGTATATGCTTTAGTTCTTTGCAGGAAAAACAATGAATCATAAAGATTAATCGTGTCTTTTCTTGTGAGTTTAATAAATAATATCGGTTTACAGGAAGGATGAAAAGTTGATATATGTAATTAATGCTGAGTGAAAAATGCTACGGTCAAAGATCTGTACAAAATGCTGTCTTTTAAAATATATGGAGGGGGTGCTTTTATTTTAAAATTCATGAAGAGTTGATTTTAAGCTAAGCAACATTTTCTGCAAAGGTAATTGAAGACACCCCCTTCCCCAATGCAGTCACTCTCCTTCCAAAAGGAAAAGAATAAAGTTCTACAAATAAACCAGCTTTCTGAATGATGTTCAGTCCCAGGGAAAGGAATTTAAATTGGATTTCAATTATAAATAAATGTTCAAAAATTTGCTTGAATGAGTTCCTGCTAATACAAAGGGGAAAATGCACCAATATATAACAGATCAGGTGGTCAATCCTGATTATGTGGTTAATAGTGGCACTCCAAATTGTGAAGGTAATGTGTGCCTTCTGAATAGAATGCAGTCAGAGAACACATTTAACCTTAATCTAATCAAACTTTTAAGCCTAATGTCTAGTTTCCAGATATTTGGGAACTAGAGGAACAAGTTAAATGATACCATAAGGAAATAAGCACGCAAATCCAGAATATAGAACCTTCTAGAAAACAATGGAATTGATTCTTCAAAACCTCAATGCAGAAAATTTTAACTGTTTCTGTGTGTGTTTGTGTGTACTGGGAAGTGTTTTGAGAATCTTGATTAGATATTAATAAAAATAAAAGAACTTGAAATGCCAATTGGGGAAACTTGAAGATGGTCTAGACATTGAAGAAGAGTAGGGAATTATCACTCATTTTCTTAGGCTGGCTAATGGTATTAAGATTATACAGGACATATACCTTATTTTTAGGATATGTGTGCTGAAATATTTAGGCAATAAAGTATTGTGAGATCAACCACTCACTTTTAAATGATATAGCAATAGAATTAGAGAGAGAAATGAAAAAGAAAGAGAGCGAGAGACAGAGCTTTCCAAAAATTGGTAAAAATATTAACAATTGAATTTAAGTAGTATTTATATGGTTGTTTCTAGCACAATTTTTAATTCTTTGTATGTTTGGGTTTACCCATCCAATATGTGATAATCACTGTGTTAAATGTGGGGAGATAATGGTGACAAGAATGAACAGGACGTCCTTGCTTTCATGGAATTTCAAATTGGTTGAGAACAGTTCAATAGTGAGATATGCATGCAAACGACTAATCATGTGTTGCAATATGTTACAAAGAAAAAAAAAAGAGTGAAATGTCATGAGAAAGAGTTATAGAAGGATACGAATTGGATAAGGATGGGCTAAGTTGGAATCAAGATTGCCGGGAGAAATATCAATAACCTCAAATATGCAGATGACACCACCCTTATGGCAGAAAGTGAAGAGGAACTAAAAAGCCTTCTGATGAAAGTGAAAGTGGAGAGCAAAAAAGTTGGCTTAAAGCTCAACATTCAGAAAATGAAGATCATAGCATCCGGTCACATCACGTCATGGCAAATAAATGGGGAAACAGTGGAAACAGTGTCAGACTTTAGTTTTGGGGGCTCCAAAATCACTGCAAATGGTGACTGCAGCCATGAAATTAAAAGATGCTTACTCCTTGGAAGAAAAGTTATGACCAACCTAGATAGCATATTGAAAAGCAGAGACATTACTTTGCCAAAAAAGGTCCGTCTAGTCAAGGCTATGGTTTTTCCTGTGGTCATGTATGGATGTGAGAGTTGGACTGTGAAGAAGGCTGAGCGCCGAAGAACTGATGCTTTTGAACTGTGGTGTTGGAGAAGACTCTTGAGAGTCCCTTGGACTGCAAGGAGATCCGACCAGTCCATTCTGAAGGAGATCAGCCCTGGGATTTCTTTGGAAGGAATGATGCTAAAGCTGAAACTCCAGTCCTTTGGCCACCTCATGCAAAGAGTTGACTCACTGGAAAAGACTCTGATGCTGGGAGGGATTGGGGTCAGGAGGAGAAGGGGACGACCGAGGATGAGATGGCTGGATGGCATCACAGACTCAATGGATGTGAGTCTGAGTGGCCTCCAGGAGTTGGTGATGGACAAGAAGGCCTGGCGTGCTGTGATTCATGGGGCTACAAAGAGTCAGACACGACTGAGCAACTGAACTGGACTGAAAAAGAGGCACAGAGAGGTTTGGCTATGATTTCAAGCCCCATAGAGAGTATGTAAGACTAGAAAGAAGCCAAGTCCCAGGCTTTTAACTCAAGACTTTAAAAATGGAAGCAGTTTCCTGGTAAATGTCCATTCAACAGTCAAGAGCTCAAACATCCATGAATGACATTTTAATAATTTCTTTTCTGTGGCACTGTATCAGGTCTGGACACTAAGCTGGGTAACACTGCAGGGCTGCAGAGAACCACACAGATATCTAACAAGCAATGTTCTGATGGACTTGCTTTAGAGGTGATATAAACCTTCACCTGAACAAAGCAGTTACCTCACTGTAAATGTGTGTGGGGATACCAAGCCATCAGCAAACTGAAAGATTTTTATCGTTTGCAATCAGTAATGAAAACTTGGAAAGGATTTCTCCTGAGATATTCCATTTTTGATGGCTTTTCTTTGTTTACAATGAACTTATATTTTGCAGCATAGTCTACCTCAACTGAAATAACTGAACCATAATATCTGGAACAATAACTTGAGTGGTATTTGAAGTATGTTGGCCCAAGCCTTGACTCTGTTCACATGAGGTGAAAACTTAAAGAAGACACAATTACAGGCTGGTGGCTTCTTTTATGGGAAGGGAGTTGGAATCTAACAGACACTGGAGGGGTTGTGCCCCACCAAACCCTTGGGTGGGAAAGCCTGCTGTTGGTGGTTTGGGGAGAGACTTAGTCTTCTCCTATTTCTCTTTGATGCCTGGGCTGAGCTGTTCCCTCCTGCCAAGGGTAGAGTTAGGTCCATGGCCAAGAGTAGATTTAGATGTAACTGATTCACTTTTTTGCTCATTTATTAAAAAAATCATAGGAGTCTGAGATTCATTGGAGAAGCTGCTACCTATAAGGGAGATAGTGTGCCAGAAACAGCAAAGCTTCTGTGGTCTTGTACAAGCTTCCTTTCAGTCTGTGCTTCGTTTTGCCCATCTGTGAAATGATAACAGTGTTCTCTTCCCAGGATTGTTAAGGAGATTAAAGGACACAGTGCTATTCATTGACATATACTGAATATGAAACTTGAGTCAGCACTGGGTCAATCACTTGACATTCCTTATCTTGCTTATATGTCCCAACAATTCCATACAAGGAAGTGCAGTTTTGGGTCCTGTTTTAAATATGAGGACTTTGGCAATCAGCTCAGCTGCTTAAGCCTCTTTCCTCGGTCACTGGATGAGTTGTCATCACATAGTACTCTACACTCAATCACTGGAGAAGCTTGCCAGCCATTGGGTGCTCAGGACAGGATGGTTTTCTCCTCTTTGCCTTTGGTCCCCACCTTCCTTTTCTTTTGTTTGTTTCTTTCTTTTTTTGGCTCTTTTAAGTGTCTCTAATGTGGAATTCTAATCAGAAATAGCAGAAGGGGTGCAGTGATTTGCTCCAGCTAATGGACTCTTCCTGAGGTTGGATTGAAAGCAACTGAGGACCCTACCATGCCAGATATTGGGTGGGGGAGGTTATGTCTAATGCAAAGAGAAATAAAATCTTTGAGTTCTGCAAGTGCTGCCCTTGTTCTGTGCTCCTAAGAAATTGTATATTCTTAAGAAATTATGTATATGCTGGAGGTAAGGAAGCAAGCAGATCTGTTAGCTTGCAGTAGACTCCAGGGTTTCATGTTAAATGATTTTTGATGAGGAAGTTGCCATTTCCTCTGACAATAATCTGCTCTGTTCATTGCTTGTCTCATTGTCCAACTCAGCTTCTAGGGCTTTGTCAGTATCTTCATGAAAATCTTTCTTTCCAGGCAGTGAGAAAGTTGAAGGTCAGAAGGAGGACACAGTTGCGAGAATGTAGAAGCTCACAGGATTTGCTGAGTAATGAGACCCTCTCTAGCTCAGAGAAAAGTGAAAAACCCTTTCTTGCCATCAAATTTAAAATTTATTGAGACAAGTGGAAAACAAACACAGGAGAAGTTATTAAGGAAGCATTATACTTTCAGCCTTCTGATTCCTTTGAAAAAATCCTCCATCAGAAGGGGCAGGGTTGAATCCTGCAGCAAATGGGATAGGAAAGAAGGAACCACCCAGCGTACACAGGAGAGGAAGGCACTAGGTATTGCTGTCGTCTTTATAAACCCACTGTGTTGAAGAGGTGGTGCTCAGGCTTTCAACCAATGACTAGCAAGCGTCTACATAATGAGCAGCAACCCCTACTCTGTATCTAGAGATCACATATATGGAGTAACAGCCTCCGCCGGGCATGGCTGGCTAATTGTCTGAAGCCTGGATGAAGAGAGAGGGTTATATTACATGCTCCAGCATATTACATTAAGCTGAATCCTGATTCAGAGCCAATATTTTTGTTCAGTGATGCTTGGTGCTTTAGATCTCTCTCTGGTGGGAGTTTATCTCCCTGAGGAAAAACAGTGATAGCTGTAAAGAGCAGTCTATAAATTTTTTTCTTTTTTTATTGGGAGATAATTGCTTTACAATACTGTGTTGGCCTATGCCATACTTCAGCATGCATCAGCCACAGGTGTACATATGTTCCCTCCCTCCAGAACCCCCCTGCCCATCTCCCACCTCATCCTACCTCTTTAGGTAGTGACAGAGCAGTGGGTTGAGTTCCCTGTGTCACACAGAAAATTCCCACTTGCTGTCTATTTTACATATGGTAATGTGTATGTTTCCATGGTATTCTCTCAATTCATTCCACCTTCTCCTTCCCTCACCTACTGAAATAGGTTAATCAGTACCATCTCTTTAAATTCTGTACTCATGTGTTAATATACAATATTTGTCTCTCTCTTTCTGACTTATTTCACTGTGTATAATAGGCTCTAGGTTCATCCACCTCATTAGGACTGACTCTAATGCATTCTTTTTTTAAACAGCTGAGTAATATTCCATTGTCTATATGTGCCACAATTTCTGTATCCATTCATCTGTTGATGGACTAATTGCTTCCATATCTGTTGTAAAAAGTGCTGCAACGAACATTAAGGTACATGCATCTCTTTCAATTACGGTTTTCTCAGGGTATATGCCCAGTAGTGAGATTGCTGGTCAACCAAAACACTGGAGCACTTTTCTATCTCAGTATAGAGACGTCTTCTAGAAAAAGGAACACTGGACTGAGAGTCATTTGTGCTAGACTGGGATTTTCTAGACTTGGCACTGCCATTGGGCAGGTGTTTGACTCAAGGTAAACCAGTTGTTATCACAGAATTGCCACTTTCTAATCCATAAATTGAGAGGAACGAGAACTTTCTTCAGATTACAACCAGTCAGAAAACCCAATGTGTACAACAGGTAAACTCAGAGAAGCTCTGGTTGGATAACAGATGAGGAATGAAGAACCCACTGCTTACCTTTCCTCTGCTCCTTCCCACTTTCCCTTCAAGTGGCTTCACCAAACCTTTAGACATCCATAGTTCCCAAAATAGCCTCCCATGCTAATCCCCCTAGAGATCACAAAGTAGACATGTTAGTCTTTTATGGCTGTGATTTTAGACTTGTGTGTGTTCTAAAATTTCAGTAGGAGAATCACCCTGAAGGTGATTTTACAAAGAAAATAGAAACATGCAAGAGGATGTCTATGTCCTGCAATTCCCAAGTTTTATTTTGTTGCTGTTGTTATTGTTTTTTAAGTTCAGTCCTTCTCTACCATGTAGAAATCTGTAGTGATTTTGGTTTAAATTAAACCACATTGATACTATGCTACTATGTGGGTTATGGTTGTATATCGTTGGTTAAAGAAAAATTCTCCATGTTGGTCAGTCTCAAAAGGAACGGTATGATGACAAAGGGATTCCCAGGTGGCTCAGTGGTAAAGAATCCTGCCAATGCAGGGGATGCAGGAGATGCCGGTTGGATCCCTGGGTCAGGAAGATCCCCTGGAGGAGGAAATGGCAACCCACTCCAGTATTCTTGCCTGGAAAGCCCTATGGACAGAGGAGCCTGATGGGCTAGTCCATGGGGTTACTAAGTACACAAGCATGTGATGACAAAAGCTTCTCTGTTAGGTGTTTTATTCTGACTAGGAGAAGGAAAGAGGCGGTGCATATAAATAAATAAAGCAGAGGCTTATGGAAGGAGTTGTATGATATCTGGCTTTTGAGTTCAAGTTCTTACTAGACCAAACTGTCAGGTTAAAAAAAGAAAAAAGCAAAAAAAAAAACCAAAACAGAAAGCACAGAGGTAGGCGCATTTGAACTGTTGGTTTTTGGTTTAAAGAATGTGTCTAAGTTAGGAAGAGATTTTATAGAATCATAAAGCATTGAGAATTTAAAGCTAGAAGGGATCAAAATGTTTTTATCCCAAGAGTGGCTTTAGTTTTTGAGAGGAGCTTTTCTTTTTCTTAAAATGAATGTTCATATATAAGCAAAGGATTTTGATCTTTTGACTAGCCTCTTAGGGAATGTTCTTCTTTACAATATGCATGGGGTTTTAGAATGACTGGTAAAGCCTTTCTGGGAAAGAAAATGTAATAGTATGTTGGGTAAATTGAGAAATTGAAATAATTACCCTAAGTTTATCAAGGTAATTTCATTAACACTAGTATTATCAAATATCATTGCTTAGATCATTAAAACAGTCCTCAGTTGAAATGGAATCACTTATGTGCTTTAGTGATGGTATTTTTATTACATTTTTTTAAATTTGAAAAACAGAATGCAATCAATTAAGCCACATGTCTGCAGAAAAAAGGTCACATTTTTGCAATTATTTTAACATAAAGAAGTGTTACATATAGAGTCACTGTCAATTACTAGAAATAATTATGTATTTTCTTGGGTAATTTCTTGGTAATTAAAGTGTCAGTGAAGCATAAGATGCTTTGTTAATGAAAAGATTAAAAAACCTCACAAGAGTTTATCATATTTTGTTGAAATGTGGTTCAGTGTTTATTATCATAATTTCTGATTGTTATTGCATAACCTTGAATCGCATTAATGCACAAATCATGAGTGTAAGCCAAATAATAGCTCATGAAGTAAAAAATACATCATATGAGGTGGTTCAATAGCAATCAGAATTATGATAATAAACATTAAACTGTGTTTCAACAAAGAAACAACAACACTCTAAAAATATTTTTTCTTTTGATTTTGAGAGAATCTATGACACTAATTACAAAAACAATTACTGAAGAGGAAAAAAAGAAAAAACAAATATTGCCCTATTTGTTTCCAAGTATTCTATACTGAATAGTTTAAACATACAAAACTGCAAACAGAATTTTTATAAAATAATTTCTAAAATGTTGAAAAAGACATTTTGAGTAAATTTTTCACATTGCATGTTGTATGTTTTTGAAACTAATAATGCTAACCCATCCTTAGCTAGGCAAGACTTTACTTGTCACTTTAGAAGAAGGAGGTGGATTTAAATTGATTCATTCTTTTATTCCTATCCTTTATGTGACCAGTAAAGATGTGACATGAGAGAGTAAATAGGTCAATGTGCCCTTCTTGTTTCCAGATGTTTCCTGGGAGGAGCAAGAGAACCACAGGAAATCTCATAGGGACACAGGCAAGATTGGGATGCTCCTGGATTCTGAGCCTAAGAAGATAGGACATAAAACAAATGCATTGCAAAGGTGGAAAATTAGGAGCTGTTGTAATGGTGTGCTAGATCTGGCTCTTAGAGTAGATTTTTCGAGAGTAGATTTTGTGCTATTAACGTGTGTGTGCTCTAGGTGCTTAGTTGGTAAGTCATGTCTGACTCCTTGCAACCCCAGGGACTATAGCTCACCAGGGTCCGTTGTCCATGGGAATTTCCAGGAAAAAGCACCGGAGTGATTTGCCATTTCCTCCTCCAGGGGATCTTGCTGACCCACGGATCAAACCCACATCTGTATCTCCTGCAGGAGGATTCTTTACCGCTGTGACACTGGGGAAGCCCAGAAAGGAGAGCTGAAATGAGATTTTGGGCATCTCTTTTCAACTCTCCTTTCAGTGACTTTCCATTTGGAAGATTGAAATCAGTCTTGGTAAGGTTATTTACACAATAGAAATTGGCAAATGCTACCAAGCAGAGCATTTTCTTTTTTCAGAAAGCCAATTTTTTAGCAGACTAGAAATGATGGGAAGAGAAATGGGCTGTGGATTTGAAAGTCACATTGATCAAACTAGTGACCACTATAGAGCTCAATTAGATTCTCTTTAAGTAGAAGCAAAGATTTACATTTATTTACCTTGTTAAAAATGACCCCTTTTCTGATCTATAAGCCTGAATAAATTTGGAAAATCTGGTCCAGTGTTTTTGATTTGACTCTTTACCATTCATATAAAGCTTCTACTACTGACATGACCTTTGTTGCCTTCTGCCCCAACAGACCCCCATTAATCTTTTCTTCAAAGAACAAATGAAATGGAGGCTCTACTAAGGGACTTCTGTAGGACAGGGCCTGTGCTCCTTGCGACCTGACAGTCCTCTGATTTTCCAAAGAGCTTTTATTTAGTGAAAGTTCAAGCACCTTGTAAGATATCAGACATCCCATATCTGGACTCCCAGGTTCTCTTTGCATTCCTATTCCCAAGTATTCATCACACTACTCTCTCACTCTCTTGTGCATGTTGGATGTGTGCCTTTGCTAAGAGTTCTCTTCCTCTTCCTCACCATCTGTCTAATCTCCAATTCAACTAGAATTATAGAAAAACTGTTGCCTGCAAAACCTCATCTTATCCACAATAGTCATTGCATGTCATATCTCCAAGAACAGGGGCTCTTTATTTTGCAAATATTTTTGAACAATTTGGAAATTGCAATTCCAAGCACACTGTACACACTGTAGCCAAGGGTTTCTGTTAAATTTGGAACAAATCTAGGAGCTACTGTTTACATAATTGAAGGGATGAGGGGGGAAGTGAAAAGGAAAAGGCATCTTTTCAGGATGAGGTTGTACTCGAAGATCCTAGAACTCAAAATTTTGGGATTAATATTTGTGCCTGGATTAGTTTACCTTAGAGTTTTCTACTATAGAGATGTGGGTCTAAGATCATTAACAGATTTTCTGGTTTATGGACAAGAACTGAAACTTGGGGGAGCCAGATTAACTTTTTTGTCTAATTGTCATGGGATGGAAGGCTGAAAGGACCAGCTGTGGGAATGCATCAAAAGCATGTAGATATATTTGCAGTCCTAGTTCTTTAGTTTCAAGCAAGCCTTCTTGTTTTTCATTTTCCTATGACCACATTATGATTTATTAATAAACATTTACATTTTT
This sequence comes from Cephalophus harveyi, assembly GCA_006410635.1. Taxonomy (NCBI): domain Eukaryota; kingdom Metazoa; phylum Chordata; class Mammalia; order Artiodactyla; family Bovidae; genus Cephalophus; species Cephalophus harveyi. The sequence continues at coordinate 162,767 of SJYT01063925.1, forward strand.
CAAATGGGGATATTTAAATAAAACTTTATTGACATGTCATTTTTAAAAAATTGTCTGTTGGATCGAACCCAGGTCTCCCACATTGCAGGCGGATTCTTTACTAGCTGAGCCACCGGGAAAGCCCAAGAGTACTGGAGTGGGTAGCCTATCCCTTCCCTATCTGAAGATTCTTCAGATCTTCCTGACCCAGGAATCGAACTGGGGTCTCCTGCATTGCAGGCAGATTCTTTACCAGCTGAGCTACCAGGGAAGCCCTTTTCAAATGGGACTATTTAAATAAAACTTTCATTGAAATGTCATTTTTATGAAGCTGTTTTGTTAATTTTTTCCTTGTTTTTATTGTTACTTCAAATTTTAAAATAAAATTATCTAACTCCAGACAAAGGGTTTTAGAGAGATTTACATGGGGTTTTGCAGTTGCTAGGCTCACATCTGAACACCTAATCACTTCCCTCTCATCTCCTTGTGTTGTCAAAAGCCGATTTTTGCTCCTAGATAAAGTCTTGTTTTCATTTTGCTGGGGGGTGGGATTGGGGGTAGCATGATTTTAAACATTTCTGACTCCTCTTTTTGCACAAAGGTGTTTCTCTTGGCAGGAATCCTAACTTGGCTGGATTCACGTTGGTGTGGGTGTGACCCCAGTTTTCCTCCAGCCAATATTTTGCATGGCCATGCCAGTTGGGAGAGCCAAACTCTCTCTCCTGACCAAAGATCATAAAAAGGCAAAGACAAGTGCCCAAGGCACTTTTCTGAGATGATGATTTAAATTATCATGCTCTCCTGGGGTCCTTGAGAAATAGGCCACTCTCTGATCATTTTTGAGCACTTGCCAGCAAGCCTGAAATATGAGGAGAGGGAGAAGATGTGTCTGCTTTTCTAATTAGTTTTTTCCTCCACTAAGTCATATCCCCTTCCTTTTAAGTGACGGAAAACATTAGAGTTCTTAAGAGATGTCTATTTTCCACTGGGGTTTACATCATCGTTTTATCTAATTATTTCCCAATTACGAATAATAATTAAACCAAATGGTGATGCAAACTGGCGTGGTAAAAATCTATCTTTTTAGAAGAGCTTCCCAAAGGAGTTATAGAACACCAGGGTTGATCATTCTTTGTTCAGTCTCAAAAGTCAGCCTTGAAGAAAGCAAAAGTTACAAATCTTGATTTTTAAACCATGTTGGATGCCCCTTGTCCCTAATCTGAGAGAGAAGACTGATGAATTCAGTCTTCAACTCTTTTTGACACCTCAAGAGTGTTTTAATAGTTGCAATAAACATAGGCATGCTACAGAAGGAGAATTTGTTGGCTGAGAACTATTAATTAACCTGGATTCAGGAGACCTGGATCTAGAGTGACTGCGTGTCTGAGTTTGCCAGAAAGAACCTTGGTGAATGCCTCTTGTTTTGGTATTGTTGTGTCTGGTGGCTCCTTCCACCGTCAGAAGTGTCCTACTTCAAATTCTTCTATAACTTGCTAGATGGACAAGCAAAATGTCTACTTAGATATTATTGATATCTGATTGCAAGAATCTAAGATGTAAATCAAATTGTCTAAGTGGTATTTCTCAACCTCAAACATCCTATTTAAGATCAAATAAGGAACTAATGAATAAAATATACACTTTTCATGACAGCCCTACATATACAAGCTAAATTTACAAAATTTCTAGAAGAAAGAAGAAAATATCTTTAAGATCTTGTATAGAGAAAGATTTTTTAAATGAGACTTCATAAAAATTAAAGCTTTGTGCTCTTCAAAGACACAAAAAACTGAAAAGCCACAGACAGGGAGAAAATATTCACAATATATCTAAGAAAGGACTCTTATTTGAAATACATAAAACTAATAAAACAAAGACAAATCATCATTTTTTAAAAAAAGTGAGCGAAAACTTGAACAAATACTCAAAAATATATTAGAATGGCAATTATGTACATGAAAAAATGTTTAACATCAAAGAAATGCAAATTAAAACCACAAGATATTTTAAACCCATTAAAATTGTTAAAATTTAAAACTGACAGCACTAAATGCTAGTGAATGACTGAAAGTTTCATAGTTAGCTAGTGGCAATATAAAAGGGTAAATTGGTTGACAGTATATTGTAAAGTTAGACATGCACTTACACTCTAACCTATCTATTCTACTGAAAGTATTTACCCAGGAGAAAAGAAAACAGATGACCACAAAGGGACTTGAACAGAAATATTGATAGCAGGTTTATTCGTAGTAGCTTCAAAATGGAAATAGCTCCTTAGATTGTCAACATGTGAATTGACAAATTGTGACCATATGTTTATAATGGAAACCTATGCAGCAATGAAAAAAAAACTTCAGTTACATCTAACAACATGAGTGAATCTCATAGATAATATGTTGTGAGGAAGAATGTGGACACAAAAGAGTATATGCTAGGTGATTCCACTCATATAAAGCTCTAGAATAGGTGAAAATGATCAGTGGTGATAGAAATCCAATCAGCAGTTATCAGAGTGTCTGTGTGTGTGTGAAAGGGGGAATGCTGAGTGGAAAGTGGATTGAAGGAACTTTCTGGATGAAGGAAATGCTAATTCTCTTTATCTAATTGATATATACATGAGTATTTACACATATTAAAATCATCACTGAATGAACACGAGGTGTGTCCATGTCCTCTGTGTAAATTATACTCAATATAATACTGTAAAATAAGTCACACTGTTTCTCAATTTATCAAGTGCATTCTCACACAATAATGTTTTCCAAATATTTCTAAGCAGCACAATTCTTTCTTTAGACATAATGTTACATAGAATTTCAATACATAAAATAGCAAAGGCCAGATTTCTGGAGATGAGGAAGGGGTTCTGATCAACGGAAAGTATTAATGATCAGGTGAGAAACCACTACACATTAGGACACAGGTGACCTTTCTGGTCATTTTAATGACTCAGGCAACCAGGTGGGTTGATTGCCTTTCTGATGGTTGATTTTTGTGGATTTTTAGTAGTGGATGGAAATAGAGAACTGATCAAGATTATCCTACATTTCTTTTCACTGTCAGGTTTTAGGGAATCATCTTACATGAAATTTTAAATTTTCACTTTTATATGACCATCACTCTCACTGTTGCTTAAAAAATTCCTCTTTTCCCCAGTGGGGAAAGATGAGGGCCACATCAAAAACTTGGAAGTTTTTGGCTTTTCCAGTTATCACAGCATAAGGAACCATGAGCAGCAAAGTCTCCTGCAACACATGCTATGAAGCTGTGGGGAAAGTCCTGCCTGGGAACCAGCATAAGTGCCTGCAGTGTCTGGAGACGGTGGCGCTTCAGGTCAGCCTGTAGGCCTATGACTCTCAGAAGGACAAACACTTCTTGGCACCGTCAGGCTCCATGTGTTTCCTGTGGGACCAGCAGCACTGTGAAGAAGCCAAGGCTGTGGATATCCCCCACATGACACTCAGAAAACTCAACAAGAATAGGAATTGGTCAAGAAGCTGGCCAAGAAGTATGATGCCTTTTTGGCTTCCGAGTTTCTGATCAAGCAGATCCCATGAGTCCTGGGCCCAGGCCTGAACAAGCCTGGCAAGTTCCCTTCCTTGCTGACCCACAAGGAGAACATGGTGGCCAAAGTTGATAAAGTGAAGTCCACCATCAAGTTCCAGATGAAGAAGGTGCTGTGTCTGGCAGTGACTGTTGGCCACCTGATGATGACAGATGATGAGGTTGTGTACAACATCGTCTTAGCTCTTAACTTCCTGGTGTCCTTGCTCAAGAAAAATTGGCAGAATGTCAGGGCCTTGTGCCTTAAGAGCACCTGTACTAAAGCACAGCTTAATAAACCATACTCCACTATCAAAAAAGAAAGAAAAACTTGGATGTTTTTGGATCAGTTGATGCTGAAGTTTTCATTCTCAACAATGTCCTACTCACACATTTTTGGGTTTCCCATCCTATAGCAGCTGGTTTGATTCATTTATTTATTTTAAAGTTCAATTTGTGATACAGTTAGAAGAGACTGTCAGCAAGGGAGAATCAAATGGAAAGTTTATTATTTTTTCTCCAAAGGGTAAATGGTGGACAAGTAGGGGACTGCTGGCATGGGGCTTATTGGATTTATTTGGTTTATTTTTTCCTAAAATCTTTCCCTCTAAGAGGAAAAAGTTCTTCTTTTCTCTAAGTGCAAAGCCCAAAGTGAGAAAAATTTGAAATTTGATTTAATTTTTTTTTTTTTATTTGGAACAGACTAAAGAAAACACTGAGGCTGACTGAATTTTCTTTAAATAGGAGAGAGATTGGAATTCCCAGGAGATGACTGATTGTCGAAATTCATATTTATTTTTTTAAATCTGTCATTGGGGATATGCTGATTTTGAAGGATAAAACCGAGAGTAAGGAGCTCCAGAAATATGTGTGAGACTGGGCCATGAAAGGATGAGAAAGAGCTGAAGCCAGTGACAGCCGATAGCCCCACCAACACAGTGAGACTGGCTCGTGAAGCCACCTGCAAATCCCCTGTCTCAACTATTGCCCTGTTAGGCTTTATATTTCCTCCATTAGAAATATTTCGTGATTTGAATATGAGTTATTCAAAAACAAAAAAGAAACAATAAGACCTCCAAACCCAAAAAACAATTAAGGAAAATTCTTGTGGTTGAAAATGCTTAGCAAACTGGAATAAACAAAGGAAAATGATGTCTTTATAGTAGGATTTCCCTGGACCTGTAATATTCTTATGTGCGTTTTGAATCTCCAAGAAGAGCTATAGGATTAGCCATGTAAGAAGTCTTAACTTCAAATGAGAGGAAAATTTTACCCATTTACCTCCCATTAACATCTTAGGAGGCTGACCTCAAAAAAAAAAAAAAATGCTTTGATGAAAGCATTGAAAAATTACTGTTAAAATGCAAATCATAACAGGGACATGATAATATTTGAAAGCATTATTAACCAACTTAACTCCTCAGTTTAGTTTATCAAATTAACTGCAAGTGCCTTGTAAAACTCTTGTGGGAAGGACATTGGACTGAATTAAAGGGTGACAGGGGACAGACAATATCAATAATCTATCCAGAAGACCAGGAAGACATAGTAGTTCGACCAAAGTGACAACATTTCTGAATTTTAAATAATTATCAGCTTCAATCTCTGTAGCATACATCAGTCAAGAACCATATAAGAGAAAAGAGATGTTCAATTTATTTAGACACAAGAATCATACACATCAGATTCTAGCATTTCTATATTAATTTAAAACATAAAACAAATTTTTTTGGCTGCATCATGAGGCACGTGGGATCTTAGTCTCATGCCTCTTGAAGTAGAAGCATGGAGTCCTAACCACTGGACCATCATGGAATTCTCTCCTTTCCTTTCCTTTTACGTTCATTTAAGTGAGATTTCCCTGTCTCTCCTCCAAGTGAATCTACCTGATTGGATTCTGGCCAGTGCAATGTGGACAGAAGTGATAAACTCTGCCTCTAGTCTTGGTGTACACAGAAAGTCGTGCATGATCCTCATTTTCTGAACCCTCCTATCTGCTAGGTATGTGCTACCAAGGCAACAAGAAGGCAGAGTCATGTGATTATGGCAGCCTGGGTTCCTGAATCACCATCTGGAGGACAGTCACACAAGCATTCATACTGGATTTTGTATAGGTTAGAATTAAAGTTTTATTTTGTTAGGTCACACAGATTGCTAGAGTCAGACATGATTGAGCATGCATGTACCCACTGAGATTTTGACTTTGTTTTGGTAGCACATTTCACCTTAATTGCCATGGCCAACACAAATTCAGGGAATAAGGGCATGTTTACTTGTGAAAGCTGAATCTAGAGTAAGTTACTGGTCATAACTCATTCTTTTCACAGTGACTGTACCAACATGTGCTTTGTGCTGCTCCTGCCTCATCCCATGGAAATTGCTTTAAAATCAGATTATTATATAAGATTAGCTTTAAAGTGCTCTAGTTTTTTAATATCTCCCACTGGTATCCTGCTCTTCTCTCCCATCTGCTGCATTGACAGTGACCACCCTGAACTAAAGTGCTCCAATTCCTCCATGGTGTGTATGGGGTCATATACAGCATATGTGGCTGTAGAAGTCACTTTGCCCAGCCATGAAGTGTGGAACTGCACCTCAGAGGATGCAGACCAAGCCCAGGCAGAGGACCCAACCAGGACCTGCTGACCTGGAAACCTTTCTCGTATTTACACACATTGTCCCTTACCCCAGCACAGCACAGCTGGCTGAAACAGTCCTCAAGACTTTAGGAACTCCTCCCAAGAGAATTTCATGAAAGTATGAAACTAGCCAGAAAACAAAGATGAAATTAATGTAAACTGTGCTTAAGAATTAAATAAATTTTCTGGAACAGGAACTTCAACAAGCATGATAGGAATCACTCTCTAAACAGTCAGAGTGAAGAGGTTAAGGAATATTTGTAATGCAGATTTACATCTGGTGAAAGTCTCATTTGATAAAAATATATGTATTTGTTCGAGTCTAAGTGTGAATGACTCCTTTTGGGGAGTAGATACTATGGCTCTTACCCAGAGGAACTCATAAATCCATGTCCCTTTTTATAGCCAAAGACGAATTTCAATTGACAAGTCAGCTATTTTGAAGTCTGTAAGATGTAATCCTATAAACAGGGATAGATCTAGGTTTTGTGAGTCTGGAAGGTTATACAGTTTTTAAGACCTTCTTTCAAAAGTGAACACAATTTAGATATGGAGGTAAATATTTATTTTGAGTGGGAAATGAAGTCACAGTGAGTTACAAATTTTAAAGCTGACTGCCATAAAAATTATGGTTGATGCATGTGTACTTAGTCGTGTCTGACTCTTTGTGACCCCGTGGGCTCCTCTGTCCTTGGAATTTTCCAAGCAAGAATACTGGAGCAGGTGGCTGTTTCCTTCTCCAGAGATCTTCCTTACCCAGGTATCAAACTCTCATACCTGATGTCTCCTGCAGTGGTAGGCAGGTTCTTATCTGGTGAACCACCAGATAAGCCCAGAGAAGTCACAAAATCCAGCAACATTATAAGTCTATTAGTAGTCTTGCTAGCATACATCTATAGCACTTTTTCTTACATTTTTAGTTGCATACTCTGGTCATCTTGTTTTGTGATAATGTATGTAATATTTTCTGTATAGAAAATAAAAAGATAACTCAGTCTCTTTTTTAGCAATTTTAGTATGAATGGTTTAGAAGCTCCTTTGGCCTCACACTGTTTTTATTAGCAATTTTGTGTGAATTATTAAGATTATTAAATTTGGGAAAAATTCTCTATCAGTATTCCTTTTATATATGATCTATTATGATTGAAAAAACTTTTTCATAGACTAAGTTCTGGCCCCCTGATTTTGAACCTTGTTTCTTGCCACTGCACACTGTCCACATTTTTCTGGTGCAAGTGGCATATCATGACATGACCTCTGACCCTACACCTTTGTATCATGTGCTGGGTAAGTTAACACAACAGATATTAGGAATATTCCTGAAAGCTGTTTCTGCATTGGGATGACTGGAATAATTTGATTACACATGAAGTAATGGCAAACCAAATAAATATATTTCAACAAACCCTGACTACATGTATCTTGTAAGTCAACATCCTTTGAACTACATATTAAAAATGCCATGACTAGTATTACCTTTTGACTTTAGTGAGCCAGGCTGCCACACTCGATGCTGCACCTCAGGGGACCCTGTGCTTTTGAGTGCCTTCCTCCAAATCGCCCAATTTCTCTGAGGACTAGCTGGGACTGGCAGTGTCAAATGGATGGTCTCTATGGGTCATATGGGTCATCTGTATGGATCTTGGCCCTCCTTTCAACTATTGGGATGCTCTCTGACCTTCTACCTCATGTATGGAGTTGACCAGATGCCCTAATGATCTATGCGCCTCAGATTTAGAGTGTCTTTGTGGATGAATCACACAAATTAATAAGGGCAGCATTTCCTTCATGAAAACTTGTGATATTGGGCCACCAAAATAGTGCTAAGAGACTGATTTGAGGTGACTTTCACTCATGTCTGAAGAGTTTGGCACTCTGAGCTGCTGACAGTCCACTCTCAACCCTTAAACGTCAGCTATGGAGGTAGATCTATATATTGGCTCTCACCAGACCTTGTTATAACTGTCCTAAATATATCTCACATAGGACCTTGACTTTTCTAATATATTTTAATAAATTGTTTATATAAATAGAGGCCCAACAGAAATATTTTGTCTGGGTCCCTGCATATCCAGTAAGAAGGCATGCTGCGGCCACTCCTGCACAACTTAACAAAAAAAAAGCAAAATGTGAAAGAGGGGACAATAGATGGAAAAAGTTGACAGTCTAAACTGATTGAGGAAATAATTTTTTTTGTTTATTTTATAAAGACATATGGCCATTGAATATCATGTGGTATGTGGAGCCCATGCAAGTGAGGGGCTACTTCTGCTAATGGACTTGATTTTGCAAAATGGTGGTATTCTCCTAGACTATTAATGATACCCCATTAAGACAATGAATTTAGAGTTTATTTAAAGCATAAATATTTTAAAGAACTGTTGCTTTTGCATAATCCTCTCTGCTGGATAGATACAGACTTCAAACCCTGCAGAAAGTGTCTTTTTTTTTCCCCCCACACAACTGACCTTAATAACGAATACAGTGGAATTTGATTAATTCATCTTATATGTCCATAATTAATGTAAAAGGGCCTACACTCTCTCAACTCATTTCTCAGAAAATATCTAATAATGAAGTTCAAATGCAGTTTAATATGACCTAAATTTAAGAAATATAATGGCTGGAGAATTACTTTGAAAAGTTAGAAGTGCTATGCAAATTCAAAGTATCCTCATTAGTACTACTATTATTAGTGAAGTATCTATAAGCTAACATTCAGTTATTTGCTGCATTACAAAATTTAAAAGTAAAATAGTCTCTTGACATCTGTCTCTCCGGGCTCCTTGAGAGACCATATTGGTCTTATTATCTTTAGTGTCTCTTGCACCTAACTGTGTTCTAGTACTTAGTGGGCACTTATAAGTATTCGTTGAATAAATGAATAAATAATTTCCAGTTGTATGCTTAGTTTACTTTCTTTTTTTCAGATTTTATGTTAGAAATTAGCAGTTCTTTAAATACTAAATTTTACTCATACAAAGTATCTTGAAGGATAAATTTCCAGTGGTTAAATTTCTAGATCATAGACTTCACACATTTTTTAAAGCTTTTGATATACATTGCCAAATGGCCTTCCAGGAATGTTTGTTCATTTAACAAGTATTTATTAAGAGCTGATTAAGGTCCATGAACTGTTATAAGTGTTGGGGATACAATAATAAATAAGACATCCAGTCCTCACTGAGCTTATAGATTAATCAAGAAGAAATATGATAAAAGGTAACTGAATAAATAAATATATGATGCAATTTCAAGTAGTGATGAGAACTATGAAGAAAAATAGAGACACGAGGCAAATTTTTTGGCAAATTTTGGCAAATTTTTGTTACTGTTTTCAAACATTCACATAACTCTTCAGTTTAGTGGAGTGACTATGAGAAAGGAGATGAGAAGAGGGAAATGCTGGAGAAAGGGAAAATAATGATAAAGTAAGGGGTTGACATATACTATCTTTAAATTGAAGGCTAATTCCTAGGGGACCCAAAACAATTCTAAGGCCAGCCAGTCAACTGGGGGCCTGTGGTCTCAAGCAATAAATGAAATTTTGCCCAAGTATTTTTCACAGTTGGGTGCTGTAGGTCAATGACACCTCATGTGGTTATTTTTCAGCTGCCTAAAATATAACTGGACTAGATATACTCAGTCATGTGGGCCCAGTCACCTGTGAAGTAAGGACTATGATGGTAAGTAGTGAGACTGATTCGACGTCAAATATATCACATACTCCACCACTCAGAAGCAACTGACCTGCTAGAATGGTATAATGACTAACTGAACATTTTAATTAAATTTTCAGTGAGGAGACAACAGTCTGGGGTTCTATCTCATAGGGTAAAATCAGTGATGAGTATATGGTGCTGTTTGTCCCCAAGCCAAAAAGCATGGTTCATAGAATCAAGGATAGAAGCAGGAATGGTTCTTTAATTTTTTTTTAATGTAAACTTCTTGCAGAATTTTTACTTTTTGTTTCCAGAATGTTTAGGTCTGCAGTCTTGATGGCCGTGGTCCTCAAGAGAGACATCCACAAGGGGATATGTTGGTTTCGCTGAATTGGAAGGTGAGATTGGTCATTTTGGTGAAAAATGGGGCATCCTACTGGTTGGGGAAATTGATCCCAACTACCAAGGGAAATTGAGTTGCTTCTATATGATGGAGGCAAGGAGTAACAGACTCGAATCCAAAGTCTTGGGCACTTTTAGTCTTTCCATGTTCTCTAGTAGAAGTCAAGGGAAAGCCATAGCAACCAAAACAAAAGTGAGACCACTGAGAATCAGGCTCTCTTTAGGAAGGAGGGTCTGGGTCACTCTACCAACTAAAGAACGCCAACCACCTGTGGTTCTGGTTAAGGGTGAAGAAATGGGGAAAGGGTAATAAAAGGAGGAAATAAGAGTAAATTCAGTGTTTGAAAACAACACAAACTTACCAAACTCTCTTTTATTTTTCTTCATAGCTTTCATTACTACCTGAAATTTTATATTTATTTGGTTACCTTTTATCATCTATCTTCTTGATTAATTTATAAGCTCCATGAGGACTGGATGTCTTATTTTATTACTCTATTGCCAATGCCTGTAAAATCTTGTGCTCAATTTCAGAAATGAGGATTGTGGTATATCTTCCAGATTCTTGGGGTGCACACATCAGCTGGGAAGTGTCCTATCTTCTCTGAGAGAGCCTCTCCTCTCTCAAGCTTCTAACTCCTTCTAATCAACCTCTTCCCTTTTTCTTTTCCAAACCTGGGGATGGTAGCTGCTTTCTCTCTGGTTTCTTAGTCTTCAAGAATTATTTTAACATCATAATTCATTACATTAAATCATCTTTTGTGAAAAACCTAGTGTGGTTTCTGTTTTCCACATGGGATCCTGACTGTTATATAAGCTGTACATCTCATCCATGGCCATGTGGTTTGCTTGGCCTCCCATGGGCAGGTATATTTCTCTGTCTGTCCATATGATTTGTGTTGGCCAATGGAGTGTGATTAGATGTGATATGTGCCACATCTGATAAGGCAGATACTTTTAAAATACTACACTTTTAATTTTGAGATGGGTGTAGGTTTATATGCAGTTGTAAGAAATAATGCAGAGTGACCTCACGGCCTTTTTATCATTTTCCCCCAATGGTAACATCTTGCAAAATATCATATAGTACACAACCAAGACATTGTCATTGATAAAATCCAGCACTCTTACTCAGATTTCCCTAGTTTGGGGTAGAAACTTTTACAATGATCTTGAGTTTTTGCTATTCTCCCTCTCTGTCATGTGAACAAGACGGTGGACCAGATCCACAGATCTGAGCAGAGGCACAGCTACTCTGTAGCCAGCCAGGAACATGTATCCATACGAGCAAGGGAAATCTTTAGCTGTAAGAAATGAGAATTTGAGGTTTGTGTTATCTTAGCCTGACTGCTTAGTAAAGAGAGAGATGAAAGAGGGGGATTTATTCTAGACAGAAGGGTTAGAAATACCTTCATAGCAGAAGGGACATTTGAGCAGGGACCTGCCTGGAGTGAGGATGCCACTCAGGGAAATGGCTGGGGATGATCATTCACACTGAGGTGGCAGCAGGTATGAAACCCCTCTGTGGAATAAGTACACATATAAGAGACAGAACAGAGCTAGCACGATGGGCGGAGGATGCAATGAGCGAGGATAAGGATGGGCAGAGACAGAAGGCCTGATGTCATCTAGTCCATGGTCAAATAATGGATTTTATTTTCAATGCCCTTTTGACAATAATTTTCAGAGCTTCATGTTAATATCATGGATAGTTCTATTAAGGATATCTTCCTCACACAAAGTTGAAATCTACCTCTTAGCCATATTTTCCCTTTTACACTATTTCTGTCTTTTGTGTTTTGTAGAAAGTGCCTTCTCCTGTGACCAGCCTCACATATTTGAGAATGGCGATGCCTTCCCAAGTCTCTTTACTTGAGTTAAACAGTTCTGTTTAGCTAAATTAGGTAACTTTGTGTTTCACATAGTTTTCTTTAAAGAGAACAGTTTAGTCTTAATTCTGTTAATTGATTATTCAGATAATAATTATTTCAGTGATTCATAAGGTGAGAATATCTAGAATCTTAGAGATACCACATGTACCTGTGGGAGTATATCATTTACGTATGTCTCTCTCATTCACTACATAATTCTGAAGATATATCTCCAAGACTGGTATTTGTCAGTGGTTGTTTGACTGACTTAATATGAATTTCCTATTTAATGAAGGAATGGAAGGGAGAAAAGTGTTATAAGCCAAAGAAGGCAGTCCTCTAACACAATGACAGCTACCCACATGTTAATGTGTATACAAAACACTTGGGGATCTTGTTAAAATTCAGATTCTTAATCAGTAGGTCTGTGGCAGGACCCCAGATACTAGACTTTAGTGGATGCTGCTACTGTGTGGACCATTCTTCCGAGCAGCAAGGTTCTAAAGAACTCACCTCAGTAGAGAATTACTCTACCTGCCAAGACAGGTGTAGTCACACCAGTCCATTGGCTGTTTAATATAAGCAGAGCTCTTCAATCATTTCACAGTGTTCCCAGATGCCAGCAGAACAATATAGCACATGTCAGAAAAATCATCATTAAGCCATTTCTAGACTGAGACTTCAAGGACAGAAACTTTAAAGAAAGCAATTGGTTCTCAAATTGCTGTTGCTCAATTTCCTGTGTAACTGCAAGAGTGTCTCCATGGGACAGTGATGTGACTGATGGTAAGAAACCAGTAGACACAGTTATAGAATATAATGTATCTTTAATGGCAAATGATAAGGAAACTGAAGCTTGTTACAAAAGTGGGAGATGATAAGGTATGTTCCCAAGATGAAGGCATCTCAGGTCTCTTAGTCTCCATAGGAAAATAGATGAGCTGCTGATACCACCTGCATGGAGTTAGAGTTCTTGCATTGGTGACAACCTCCCATTTTCCATTGTTGGAGTGCAGGTGTATTCTCATGTACTTTGCTAATGGTATTGAGATAGCCTACCTGGGTTCCAGCTCATGGTACAAACACAACGTGAGAGCCTTTCTGAGGGTCCTCTGTAAGACCAACCAAACCAAAGATAAGATTCTCAGGTGTGGCATCTCTTAGCATACTCACACATTAGATCTGCCCAAGGTTCATTCCTGCACTTAACGTGAGGAAAAATATAGGTAGATCATAGGATATGGTGAAAAATATCTTCCCTTAAGATAGGAAAAGACAGCAAAGTCAGTGCCTTATGTTTCCCCTTTATTCCCTTATAAACAACCAATATGGCAACTGCTGTAAATTAATTATGCTTTACCAGAAAAATTCTGGTATATAGAAATATTTCCTTAGGAATGGTTTTCCTCTGAATGTTAATAAAATTGAATGAATTCATAAGATCATAGATTGGCAGAACTAGAGGTTAACCTAGAGATGTTCTAATTCATAAAGTTTATGATGAAATCATTATGGCTTATGATTATTCTGAAGAAAGAATATAAAAACTGGTCTCTCTGCAGGCTTCACCTATTAGCCATTTTTAAGCCAGAGAATATTCAAACTACCGCACAATTGCACTCATCCTACACGCTAGTAGGGCTTCCCTGGTGGCTCAGAGGTTAAAGCGTCTGCCTGTAATGCGGGACACCTGGGTTTGATCCCTGGGTTGGGAAGATCCCCTGGAGAAGGAAATGGCAACCCACTCCAGTATTCTTGCCTGGAGAATCCCATGGATGGAGAAGCCTGGTGGGCTACAGTCCATGGGGTCACAAAGAGTCAGACATGACTGACCAAGCAACTTAACTAACTAACTTACACACTAGTAAAGTAATGCTCAAAATTCTGCAAGCCAGGCTCCAGCAATACGTGAACTGTGAACTCCAGATGTTCAAGCTGGTTTTAGAAAAGGCAGAGGAACCAGAGATCAAATTGCCAACATCCGCTGGATCATGGAAAAAGCAAGAGAGCTCCAGAAAAACATCTATTTCTGCTTTATTGACTATGCCAAAGCCTTTGACTGTGTGGATCNATACGTGAACTGTGAACTCCTGATGTTCAAGCTGGCTTTAGAAAAGGCAGAGGAACCAGAGATCAAATTGCCAACATCCGCTGGATCATGGAAAAAGCAAGAGAGCTCCAGAAAAACATCTATTTCTGCTTTATTGACTATGCCAAAGCCTTTGACTGTGTGGATCACAATAAACTGTGGAAAATTCTGAGAGAGATGGGAATACCAACCATCTGATCTGCCTCTTGAGAAACCTGTATGCAGGTTAGGAAGCAACAGTTAGAACTGGACATGGAACAACAGACTGGTTCCAATTAGGAAAAGGAGTACGTCAAGGCTGTATATTGTCACCCTGCTTATTTAACTTCTATGCAGAGTACATCTTGTGAAACATTGGGCTGGAAGAAACACGAGCTGGAATCAAGATTGCCGGGAGAAATATCAATCACATCAGATATGCACATGACACCACCCTTATGTTAGAAAATGAAGAACTAAACAACCTCTCGGTAAAAGTGAAAGAGGAGAGTGAAAAAGTTGGCTTAAAGCTCAACATTCAGAAAATGAAGATCATGGCATCTGGTCCCATCACTTTATGGGAAATAGATGGGGAAACAGTGGAAACAGTGGCTGACTTTATTTTTTTGGGCTCCAAAATCACTGCTGATGGTGATTGCAGCCATGAAATTAAAAGATGCTTACTCCTTGGAAGGAAAGTTATGACCAACCTAGATAGCATATTCAAAAGCAGAGATATTACTTTGCCAACAAAGATCCGTCTAGTCAAGGCTATGGTTTTTATAGTAGTCATGTATGGATGTGAGAGTTGGACTATAAAGAAAGCTGAGTGCTGAAGAATTGATGCTTTTGAATTGTGGAGTTGGAGAAGACTCTTGAGAGTCCCTTGGACTGCAAGGAGATGCAACCAGTTCATCCTAAATGAGATAAGTCCTGGGTGTTCACTGGAGGGACTGATGTTGAAGCTGAAAGTCCAATACTTTGGCCACCTGATGCGAAGAAATGACTCATTTGAGAAGACCCTGATACTGGAAAGATTGAAGGCAGGAGGAGAAGGGGACGACAGAGGATGAGATGGTTGGTTGGCATCACCAACTCAATGGGCATGGGTTTGGGTGGACTCTGGGAGTTGGTGATGAACAGGGAGGCCTGGCATGCTGCAGTTCATGTGATTGCAAAGAGTCAGACATGACTGAGCAACTGAACTGAACTGAAGCCAACATACTGTAGTAGACTAACTGATTAACTCTTGAAATATTTTTCCATACCAGATGACTGTCAGTTTATGTCATTGTTTGGTGGTTGTTTCTGGTTTAGAATTGGATATGAGTCCTAATTTGGCCTGGTTAGCCTGGAATGAAGGATCATATTATAATGAATGTTGAGAGTCAGGTTTTTTGCCTCTTCTCTTTTTCCAAATACAAACTAGGACAACCTGTATCCACAAAGAAACCTGTCTTATGGTGAAACTAATGATGCGTATGGCAGAACAGATAGATCAAAAGAACTTAGGTCCTTTAGAATTAAAAACATTGATCACTGATTATACTACCCCTAGCAATCATTTTGCTTCTGAACTTCCAATGTTTTTCTTCATTATTTAAGCCAAGTTGTGGTTAAGTGTTCAGAAACTATAGGGGTTATTTCAAGGCCTCTGGAACTAAACTCAGTTCAGTTTAGTCGCTCATGTGTATCTGACTCTTTGCAACCCCATGGACTGCAGCACACCAGGGTTCCCTGTCCATCACCAACTCTTAGAGCTTGCTCAAACTCATGTCCATTGAATTGGTAATGCCATCCAACCATCTTTCATCCTCTGTCATCCCCTTCTCCTCCTGTCTTCATTCTTTCCCAGCATCAGGGTCTTTTCCAATGAGTCAGTTTTTTGCATCAGGTTGCCAAAGTATTGGAGTTTCAGCTCCAGCATCAGTCCTTCCAATGAATATTCAGGACTGATTTCCTTTAGGATTGACTGGTTGGATCTCCTTGTAGTCCAAGGAACTGTCAAGAGTCTCCTTCAACACCACAGTTCAAAAGCATCAATTCTTCGGTGCTCAGCTTTCTTTACGGTCCAACACTCACATGCATACATGACTACTGGAAAAATCATAGCTTTGACTACACAGACTTTTGTCAGTAAAGTGATGTCTCTACTTTTTAATTTGTCATAGCTTTTCTTCCAAGGTGTAGTTCAGTTCAGTTCAGTCGCTCAGTCGTGTCCGACTCTTTGCGACCCCATTAATCGCAGCACGCCAGGCCTCCCTGTTCATCACCAAGGGTTCCCATTTCCTTCTCCAATGCATGAAAGTGAAAAGTGAAAGTGAAGTCGCTCAGTTGTGTCCAACACTTAGTGACCCCATGGACTGCAGCCCACCAGGCCCCTCCATCCATGGGATTTTCCAGGCAAGAGTACTGGAGTGGGGTGCCATTGCTTTCTCCCCTTCTCCAAGGGATCTTCCCAACCCAGGTACCAAGCTCATGTCTCTTGGCAGGCAGGTTCTTTACCACTAGTGCCTCCTGTGAAGCCCAGAAGTCAACTTCAACCATTTTTATGTAAGGTGAGAAATGGAGAATTTATGAGCTTCCTGGTGGCTCAGTGGTAAAGAATCCACCTGCCAGTGCAGGAGATGTGGATCTGATCCCTGGTCCTTGACGATCCCCTGCTGAAGGAAATGGCAACCCACTCCAGTATTCTTTCTGGGAGAACCCCATGGACAGAAGAAGCTGGTAGGATATAGTCCACAGGTTCGCAAAGAGTCAGGCATAATTCAGCAACTGAACAACAATAACATGTGTTCCCCAGCAAGGACAAAAGAGAAAAAGGAATTTTCATTGAGAAGATTTCTCTGGCATGAAATGCAAGAAAATTACATCTGAGATTATATTGGATTTATATTCCAAGACAGGAAATTCCATGATAAATGAAAATTAAAAAGTGAGGATTCATTGATTCTTACTATCCAGTCCAAGTTCCACAGTACCAGCCACTGTGACTTATGGTATCTCATTTAGACTCCCAATAGTTGTTCCCATTGCTTCAGCACCACAAGAAATAAAGGAGAAATTCAAACACTGCAGCACCTACCTTTGCCATGGCTACTTTAGTACCTATAAGCAGACATCTAGGAATAATGAACAATACTGAATTTAGGAGTTCGTGACTTCCAAATTCCAACTCAATACTTTCCCACACTCAAAATAACATTTTCGTACTGCTACAGTATGGCAGTACGAAAATTTAGTTCAAACGGTTTATTCATGGAGGCAGAGGGTGTATAAGCCATGTATGCTGGACTCATATGACTTCGCCACAGTCATTAAAAAGAAACACACTTACAGCCAAAAGATCTCAGTCCAAGAATGACTTTCCACATTTCCTATGTGAATCCAGAGGAAGTTTCTTTACAAACTCATATTATTTCCTCTATATCTAGGGAAATTTGGCATGGCATCTGATAGGAACTGAAGGTAAGCTACCTAACACCACTTTTGTTAAAATGTTTTCATTTCCTGGAGGAATGAATTTTACGTCCAAAATTCTAGGAGCCCCACTTCAAGGAGTTTCTCTGCTTCATCTAAGAGAGTCAGTCACTAGACACCCAGAGTAAATACTTTGATGATGCCACAGATCCACAAAACCACCATGCCTGGCGGGACTCTACTAGGATGCACTAATACATTTTGAAGTAAGAACACCTACCAACAGACTGAGAAGAAAGGACAGTGCGCTGATCTTCATTTGTACCACATTAAATCAGCACAAAAGGCAAAATTCCCTGTGCTGTTCCTTAAAGGTTCTCTGGTCCCAGGCTGTCTGCATTTTCATTCTTGAAGTTTTACCTACTAATTTCATATCCAAAGCATTCTAGATGGTAAGTAATGCATTTTCAAATGATCAATTTGGGAGTGAATCACATTTAGCTAAGGGTTTCCCAGCTGGTGCTAGTGGTAAAGAACCTATCTGCCAATGCAGGAGATGGAGAAGACTCCAGTTTGATCCCTGGGTTGAGAATACCCCTGGAGGAGGGCACAGCAACCCGCTCCAGTATTCCTGCCTGAAGAATCCCATGAACAGAGGAGCCTGGCGGGTTACGGTGCATAGGGTCACAAAGAGTAGGACACAACTGAACTAATTTAGCACACAGAACAGCACACACACATTGGCTAAGTCTTTATGAATGCAGACTAGAAAAACACTATCTGGCCCAGAAAAACAAAAAACACACTTCTGAAAAATAAACAAAAGCTAAAATAAGCCATAAGTTTCCTAGAATGTTTTCATATATTGATTGCCAAAAAAAATTATTTCAACCTCATAATCCCAAAGTGAAGGAACAGAGAATGAGAGAGAGAAAAGAGAAAAGAAGACAAGGAGGAAGAGGAAGAGGAAGAAAATGAGAAGGAGGAGAAGAAAGGATGGAAGGGAGGGAGGAAGAAGGGAAGGAAGGACGTTTAAAAGCTGACATTGTGGCCATAAGCATGTATCCAAATCTCAACTCGATCCAAAACTGTGTATATTGTGGTCACTCAATATATATTTAACCAATGAATGAGTAAATAGATGAAAAGTTTTAGATTGTTATCAGCAAATATTAGTAGTAATAGCAGTAATAGTGTTAATAATAAATACTTTTTTAGTTTATGCATTACCCAGGCCCTATTCCAAGTACTTTACATGAATTAACTCAGTTAATCTCAGAGTAACCCTAGGACGCTGGCTACTGTTTAAACCTCCATTTTATAAACAAGAAAACTGAGGCATAAGGTTTCTAAGTAACTTCCCCAAGACTACACGACTATATGGTTACAGAGTCAGGATTCAGACCCAGGCAGTCTAGTCCCATCTAGAAATATCTACTTCTGCTTCATTTGCTATGCTAAAGACTTCGACTGTGTGGACCACAACAAACTGGAAAATTCTTCAACAGATGGGAACACCAGACCACCTTAAGTGCCTCCTGAGAAACCTGTATCCAGATCAAGAAGCAACAGTTAGAACCAGACATGGAACAACCAGCTGGTTCCAAATTGGGGAAAGAGTATGTCTGGATGTATATTGTCACCTTTCTTTTTTAACTTATATGCAGAGTACATCATGAGAAATGCCAGACTGGATGAAGCACAAGCTGGAATGAAGACTGCTGGGAGGAATATCAACAACCTCAGATATGCAAATGACACCACCCTTATGGCAGAAAGAGAAGAGAACCTGAAGAGCCTCTTGATGAAAATGAAAGAGGAGAGTGAAAAAGCTGGCTTGAAACTCAACATTCAAAAAACTAAAATAATGTTATCAGGTTCCATCACTTTATGGCAAATAGGTGGGGGAACAACAGAAACAGTGGAAGACTTTATTTACTTGGGCTCCAAAATCACTGCAGATGGTGACTGCAGCCATGAAATTAAAAGATGCTTACACCTTGGAGAACCTAACCATTCTCCAAGGTGTAAGCATCTTTTAATTTCATGGCTGCAGTCACCATCTGCAGTGATTTTGGAGCCCAAGTAAATAAAGTCTTCCACTGTTTCTGTTGTTCCCCCACCTATTTGCCATAAAGTGATGGAACCTGATAACATTATTTTAGTTTTTTGAATGTTGAGTTTCAAGCCAGCTTTTTCACTCTCCTCTTTCATTTTCATCAAGAGGCTCTTCAGGTTCTCTTCTCTTTCTGCCATAAGGGTGGTGTCATTTGCATATCTGAGGTTGTTGATATTCCTCCCAGCAGTCTTCATTCCAGCTTGTGCTTCATCCAGTCTGGCATTTCTCATGATGTACTCTGCATATAAGTTAAAAAAGAAAGGTGACAATATACATCCAGACATACTCTTTCCCCAATTTGGAACCAGCTGGTTGTTCCATGTCTGGTTCTAACTGTTGCTTCTTGATCTGGATACAGGTTTCTCAGGAGGCACTTAAGGTGGTCTGGTGTTCCCATCTGTTGAAGAATTTTCCAGTTTGTTGTGGTCCACACAGTCGAAGTCTTTAGCATAGCAAATGAAGCAGAAGTAGATATTTCTAGATGGGACTAGACTGCCTGGGTCTGAATCCTGACTCTGTAACCATATAGTCGTGTAGTCTTGGGGAAGTTACTTAGAAACCTTATGCCTCAGTTTTCTTGTTTATAAAATGGAGGTTTAAACAGTAGCCAGCGTCCTAGGGTTACTCTGAGATTAACTGAGTTAATTCATGTAAAGTACTTGGAATAGGGCCTGGGTAATGCATAAACTAAAAAAGTATTTATTATTAACACTATTACTGCTATTACTACTAATATTTGCTGATAACAATCTAAAACTTTTCATCTATTTACTCATTCATTGGTTAAATATATATTGAGTGACCACAATATACACAGTTTTGGATCGAGTTGAGATTTGGATACATGCTTATGGCCACAATGTCAGCTTTTAAACGTCCTTCCTTCCCTTCTTCCTCCCTCCCTTCCATCCTTTCTTCTCCTCCTTCTCATTTTCTTCCTCTTCCTCTTCCTCCTTGTCTTCTTTTCTCTTTTCTCTCTCTCATTCTCTGTTCCTTCACTTTGGGATTATGAGGTTGAAATAATTTTTTTTGGCAATCAATATATGAAAACATTCTAGGAAACTTATGGCTTATTTTAGCTTTTGTTTATTTTTCAGAAGTGTGTTTTTTGTTTTTCTGGGCCAGATAGTGTTTTTCTAGTCTGCATTCATAAAGACTTAGCCAATGTGTGTGTGCTGTTCTGTGTGCTAAATTAGTTCAGTTGTGTCCTACTCTTTGTGACCCTATGCACCGTAACCCGCCAGGCTCCTCTGTTCATGGGATTCTTCAGGCAGGAATACTGGAGCGGGTTGCTGTGCCCTCCTCCAGGGGTATTCTCAACCCAGGGATCAAACTGGAGTCTTCTCCATCTCCTGCATTGGCAGATAGGTTCTTTACCACTAGCACCAGCTGGGAAACCCTTAGCTAAATGTGATTCACTCCCAAATTGATCATTTGAAAATGCATTACTTACCATCTAGAATGCTTTGGATATGAAATTAGTAGGTAAAACTTCAAGAATGAAAATGCAGACAGCCTGGGACCAGAGAACCTTTAAGGAACAGCACAGGG
Organism: Cephalophus harveyi; assembly: GCA_006410635.1. NCBI lineage: Eukaryota > Metazoa > Chordata > Mammalia > Artiodactyla > Bovidae > Cephalophus > Cephalophus harveyi. The sequence goes on from SJYT01063925.1 coordinate 184,021, forward strand.
AATTTTGCCTTTTGTGCTGATTTAATGTGGTACAAATGAAGATCAGCGCACTGTCCTTTCTTCTCAGTCTGTTGGTAGGTGTTCTTACTTCAAAATGTATTAGTGCATCCTAGTAGAGTCCCGCCAGGCATGGTGGTTTTGTGGATCTGTGGCATCATCAAAGTATTTACTCTGGGTGTCTAGTGACTGACTCTCTTAGATGAAGCAGAGAAACTCCTTGAAGTGGGGCTCCTAGAATTTTGGACGTAAAATTCATTCCTCCAGGAAATGAAAACATTTTAACAAAAGTGGTGTTAGGTAGCTTACCTTCAGTTCCTATCAGATGCCATGCCAAATTTCCCTAGATATAGAGGAAATAATATGAGTTTGTAAAGAAACTTCCTCTGGATTCACATAGGAAATGTGGAAAGTCATTCTTGGACTGAGATCTTTTGGCTGTAAGTGTGTTTCTTTTTAATGACTGTGGCGAAGTCATATGAGTCCAGCATACATGGCTTATACACCCTCTGCCTCCATGAATAAACCGTTTGAACTAAATTTTCGTACTGCCATACTGTAGCAGTACGAAAATGTTATTTTGAGTGTGGGAAAGTATTGAGTTGGAATTTGGAAGTCACGAACTCCTAAATTCAGTATTGTTCATTATTCCTAGATGTCTGCTTATAGGTACTAAAGTAGCCATGGCAAAGGTAGGTGCTGCAGTGTTTGAATTTCTCCTTTATTTCTTGTGGTGCTGAAGCAATGGGAACAACTATTGGGAGTCTAAATGAGATACCATAAGTCACAGTGGCTGGTACTGTGGAACTTGGACTGGATAGTAAGAATCAATGAATCCTCACTTTTTAATTTTCATTTATCATGGAATTTCCTGTCTTGGAATATAAATCCAATATAATCTCAGATGTAATTTTCTTGCATTTCATGCCAGAGAAATCTTCTCAATGAAAATTCCTTTTTCTCTTTTGTCCTTGCTGGGGAACACATGTTATTGTTGTTCAGTTGCTGAATTATGCCTGACTCTTTGCGAACCTGTGGACTATATCCTACCAGCTTCTTCTGTCCATGGGGTTCTCCCAGAAAGAATACTGGAGTGGGTTGCCATTTCCTTCAGCAGGGGATCGTCAAGGACCAGGGATCAGATCCACATCTCCTGCACTGGCAGGTGGATTCTTTACCACTGAGCCACCAGGAAGCTCATAAATTCTCCATTTCTCACCTTACATAAAAATGGTTGAAGTTGACTTCTGGGCTTCACAGGAGGCACTAGTGGTAAAGAACCTGCCTGCCAAGAGACATGAGCTTGGTACCTGGGTTGGGAAGATCCCTTGGAGAAGGGGAGAAAGCAATGGCACCCCACTCCAGTACTCTTGCCTGGAAAATCCCATGGATGGAGGGGCCTGGTGGGCTGCAGTCCATGGGGTCACTAAGTGTTGGACACAACTGAGCGACTTCACTTTCACTTTTCACTTTCATGCATTGGAGAAGGAAATGGGAACCCACTCCAGTGTTCTTGCCTGGAGAATCCCAGGGATGGGGGAGCCTGATGGGCTGCCATCTATGGGGTCGCACAGAGTTGGACATGACTGAAGCACCTTAGCAGCAGCAGCAGCCTGGAGAAGGAAACAGAACTGACTCCAGTATTCTTGCCTGGAGAATCCCAAGGACAGGACAGAGGAAACTGGCAGGCTACAGTCCATAGGGTTGCAGAGGTGGACATGGCTGAAGTGACTTAAGATGATGCTGTGAAAGTGCTGCACTCAATATGCCAGCACATTTGGAAAACTCAGCAGTGGCCACAGGACTGGAAAAGATCAGTTTTCATTCCAATTCCAAAGAAAGGCAATGCCAAAGAATGCTCAAACTACTGCACAGTTGCACTCATCTCACATGCTAGTAAAGTAATGCTCAAAATCCTCCTAGCCAGGCTTCAGCAATACATTAACCGTGAACTTCCTGATGTTCAAACTGGTTTTAGAAAAGGCAGAGGAACCAGAGATCAAATGGCCAACATCCGCTGGATCATGGAAAAAGCAAGAGAGTTCCAGAAAAACATCTACTTCTGCTTTATTGACTATGCCAAAGCCTTTGACTGTGTGGATCACAATAAACTGTGGAAAATTCTGAAAGAGATGGGAATACCAGACCACCTAACCTGCCTCTTGAGAAATCTGTATGCAGGTCAGGAAGCAACAGTTTGGGAGGCCTGGCGTGCTGCGATTCATGAGGTCGCAAAGAGTCGGACATGACTGAGCGACTGAACTGAACTGAACTGAAGTGACTTAGCATGCTTGCACCCATAAAAATAAAGTTGACCTCCAGGAAAGCATGTAACTGTTGTGGTTCTTTACTCCCTGATATTTTTTGGAAACACAGAAAATGTTTAGAACTACTAATGATTTTTGCTGCTGATGTTTCTTTGCCTGTGAATAACTTGAAGACTTTAAAAATGGCTTGGAGGAATCAGGGAACAATGCTACAACTGATTAAATAATTCAGTTGAGAGTAGACCAAGTTTAGTATCTTTTATTCACATTCTGGAGATGAAAGAAAATATAAAATAATATTTTATGTGACTATTTAGTGCTTCCTATTTCTCCCTCATTGTGCTAAGCTTATAATATATAATATTTCATTCATGCTTCAAATGACTAAATGAGTTTTACTATTATTAACTCTCATTACTACCATTATTATTAACATTTTAGAGATGAGGGAATTGAGATCTTGTGAGACTATGTGACTCACCCAACTCTCACAGCTAATAAATGCTAGAGCCAGAATTTCCAAAACCTATGATATTCTTAAGCAGTATGACATATTGCTACCCACTGCAGACACAATTGGTAATTTCTCTACCCATGTAAAAATCACTAAGGAAATCCACACATATAGCACTTTTTCCTTTGTTATATTACTTGAGGCTTGTTATTATTATTATTTTTCAGTAACTTAAACAAACAAAAAAGAAATCTTTACTACACCTGTCTCCAATGAGAATGTGAAAAATTAATAACGTTTACATTACTAGGTCTATTTGTTTTGAAATTTTCAGTCTGCCTGATAAATGTTTTGGAAATATACTTGGTCTCATCCTGTTAAAAGTAACTCTAATTCAAGTCAGTGTTTCAATCATATAATCAGCACATTTTATCTGCAGATAAAACAAATGGTTAAAATACAGCTGAAGCTGAAGCTCTAAAACTTTGGCTACCTGATGCAAAGAGCCGACTAATTGGAAAAGACTGATGATGGGAAAGATTGAGGGCAAGAGGCGAAGGGGAAGACAGAGGGTGAGATGGCTGGATGGCATCACTGATTCAACGGACATGAGTTTGAGTAAACTCCAGGAGATGGTGAAGGTCAGGGAAGCTGGGAATGCTGCAATTCATCGGTTTGCAAGGAGTCAGACACATCATAGAAACTGAACAACAAAACATAGCAGAGAAGAGTTGAAATGGAGTTGAGGAGAGTAGTTATATCTTTGAATTTGTTACAGGAATGTATATGTGTGTGGGGGGGTGTAAGAAAGTATTACATAATGATGGAAAAGAAAAAAATTTAAATCAGAACTGAGTTTGTATCATGACTACTACTGACTCACAAGGATGTGGGCATGTACCCTAACTTCCCTAAGTCTTCATGTCTCTGTTTAGAAAGACAATAACTGGTAATAACTAGATTGGATTATTCTGAGTGTTAGAGAAGATGCCAAAGGCATGGTGGCTAAGACTGGGCAATTGGGCTGAAGCTATAATGTTGAAATCAGTACTTAGGCATTTTTTATAATATCATGGGGACATCAATGATAGCTCTTCTTCTTGACAAACCATTTCTAGTCATTGGATTAACTTTGTTTATTTCTGTCCTGAGATAAATGAAATATAAAATAGGTAAAAGATGGCTTTGGTTGTTATTGTTGTTCAGTCACTTAATCATGTCTGACTCTTTGTGACCCCATGGATTGCAGCATGCCTGGCTTCTCTGTCTTTTATTATCTCCCAGAATTTGCTCAAACTCATGCCCATTGAGTCAGTGATGCCATCCAACCATCTCGTCCTCTGTCTCCCCTCCTTCTGCCATCAGTCTTTCCCAGCATCAGGATATTTTACAATCAGTCAGCTCCTTGCATCAGGTGGCCAAAGTATTGGAGCATCGACTTCAGCATTAGTCCTTCCAAAGAATATTCAGGGTTGATTTCTTTTAGGATTGATTGGTTTGATCTCCTTGCTGTCCAAGTTACTCTCAAGAGTTATCTCCAGCACCACAGTTTGAAAGAATCAATTCTTTGGCACTCAGACTTCTTTATGGTCCAATTCTTACATCCAAACATGACTGCTGGAAAAACGATAGATTTGACTAGATGGACCTTTGTAGGCAAAGTGATGTCTGTGCTTTATAAGGAACTGTCTAGTTTTTTCACAGCTTTTCTTTCAAGGAGCAAGCATCTTTAATTTCATGGCTGCATTCACCATCTGCAGTGATTTTGGACCTTAAGAGAATGCAGTCTGCCACCGTTTCCATTGTTTATTCCCATTTATTTGCCATGAAGAGATGGGACTGGATGTCATGATCTTCAGTTCAACTCCATTGCTCAGTTGTGTCCAACTCTTTGCAACCCCACGGACTGCAGCATGCCAGGCTTTCCTGACCATCACCAACTCCCAGAGCTTGCTCAAATTCATGTTGGAGTCAGTGATGCCATCCAACCATCTCATCCTCCTCTGTCATTCTCTTCTCCTCCTGCCTGCGTTCTTTCCCAGTATCAGGGTCTTTTCCAAAGAGTCAGTTCTTTGCATCAGGTGGCCCAAGTGTTGGAGTTTCAGCTTCAACATCAGTCCTTCCAAAGAATATTCAAGTTGATTTCCTTTAGGATGGACTGGTTGGATCTCCTTGCAGTCCAAGGGACTCTCAAGAGTCTTCTCCAACACCACAGTCCATTGAGTCAGTGATGCCATCCAACCATCTCGTCCTCTGTCTCCCCTCCTTCTGCCATCAGTCTTTCCCAGCATCAGGATATTTTACAATCAGTCAGCTCCTTGCATCAGGTGGCCAAAGTATTGGAGCATCGACTTCAGCATTAGTCCTTCCAAAGAATATTCAGGGTTGATTTCTTTTAGGATTGATTGGTTTGATCTCCTTGCTGTCCAAGTTACTCTCAAGAGTTATCTCCAGCACCACAGTTTGAAAGAATCAATTCTTTGGCACTCAGACTTCTTTATGGTCCAATTCTTACATCCAAACATGACTGCTGGAAAAACGATAGATTTGACTAGATGGACCTTTGTAGGCAAAGTGATGTCTGTGCTTTATAAGGAACTGTCTAGTTTTTTCACAGCTTTTCTTTCAAGGAGCAAGCATCTTTAATTTCATGGCTGCATTCACCATCTGCAGTGATTTTGGACCTTAAGAGAATGCAGTCTGCCACCGTTTCCATTGTTTATTCCCATTTATTTGCCATGAAGAGATGGGACTGGATGTCATGATCTTCAGTTCAACTCCATTGCTCAGTTGTGTCCAACTCTTTGCAACCCCACGGACTGCAGCATGCCAGGCTTTCCTGACCATCACCAACTCCCAGAGCTTGCTCAAATTCATGTTGGAGTCAGTGATGCCATCCAACCATCTCATCCTCCTCTGTCATTCTCTTCTCCTCCTGCCTGCGTTCTTTCCCAGTATCAGGGTCTTTTCCAAAGAGTCAGTTCTTTGCATCAGGTGGCCCAAGTGTTTGAGTTTCAGCTTCAACATCAGTCCTTCCAAAGAATATTCAAGTTGATTTCCTTTAGGATGGACTGGTTGGATCTCCTTGCAGTCCAAGGGACTCTCAAGAGTCTTCTCCAACACCACAGTTCAAAAGCATAAATTCTTTGATGCTCAGCTTTCTTTATAGGTCAACTCTCGTATCCATACATGACCACTGGAAAAATCACAGCTTTGACTAGATGGACTTTTGTTGGCAAAGTAATGTCTCTGCTTTTTAATATGCTGTCTAGGTTGGTCATAGCTTTTCTTCCAAGGAGCAAGCATCTTTTAATTTCATGGCTGCAGTCTCCATCTGCAGTGATTTTGGAGCCCCCCAAAATAAAGTCTCTCCCTGTTTCCATTGTTTCCCCATCTATTTGCCATAAAGTGATGGAGCCAGATGCCATGATCTTTGTTTTCCGAATGTTGAGCTTTAAGCCAACTTTTTCACTCTCCTCTTTCACTTTCATCAGGAGGCTTTTTAGTTCTTCACTTTCTGCCATAAGGGTGGTGTTATCTGCATATCTGAGGTTATTGATAATTTCTCCTGTCAATCTTGATTCCAGCTTGTGCTTCATCCAGCCTGGCATTTCACATGATGTACTCTGCATATAAGCTAAATAAGCAGGGTGATAGTATATAGCCTTGACATATTCCTTTTCTGATTTGGAACCAGTCTGTTGTTCTATGTCTGGTTCTAACTGTTGTTTCTTGACCTGCATATAGTGTTTCTCAAGAGGCAGGTCAGGTGGTCTCGTATTCCCGTCTCTTTCAGAATTTTCCACAGTTTATTGTGATCCACACAGTCAAAGGCTTTGGTGTGGTCAATAAAGCAGAAATAGATGCTTTTCTGGGACTCTCTTTGTTTTTCGATGATCCATCAGATGTTGGAAATTTGATCTCTGGTTCCTCTGCCTTTTGTAAATCCAGCTTGAACATCTTGAAGTTCATGGTTCACGTACTTTTGAAACCTGGCTTGGAGGATTTGGAGCATTACTTTGCTAGCATGTGAGATGAGTGCAATTATACCATAGTTTGAACATTCTTTGGCATTGCCTTTCTTTGGGATTGGAATGAAAACTGACGTTTTCCATTTCTTGGGCCACTGCTGAGTTTTCAAAATTTGCTGGCATATTGAGTGCAGCACTTTCAGAACATCATCTTTTAGGATTTGAAACAGCTCAACTGGAATTCCATCACTTCCACTAACTATGTTTGTAGTGATGCTTCCTAAGGCCCACTTGACTTCACATTCCATGATGTCTGACTCTAGGTGATTGATTGATCACACCATCATGATTATCTGGGTCATGAAGATCCTTTTTGTATAGTTCTTCTGTGTATTCTTGCCACCTCTTCTTAATACCTTCTGCTTCTGTTAGGTCAATACAATTTCTGTCCTTTGTTGTGCCCATCTTTGCATGAAATGTTCCCTTGGTATCTCTAATTTTCTTGAAGAGATCTCTAGTCTTTCCCATTCTATTGTTTTCCTCTATTTCCTTGCAATGATCACTGAGGAAGGCTTTCTTATCTCTCCTTGCTAGTCTTTGGAACTCTGCATTCAAATGGGTATATATTTCCTTTTCTCTTTTACCTTTAGCTTCTCTTCTTTTCTCAGCTATTTGTAAGGCCTCCTTAGACAACCATTTTGCCTTTTTTCATTTCTTTTTCTTGTGGATAGTCTTAATCCCTGCCTCCTTACAATGTCACAAACCTCCATCCATAGTTCTTCAGGCACTCTGTCTGTCAGATCTAAACCCTTGAACCTATATATCATTTCCACTGCATAATCATAAAGGATTTGATTTAGGTCAGAAATGGATGGAGAAACAGTGGAAACAGTGTCAGACTTTATTTTTTGGGACTCCAAAATCACTGCAGATGGTGACTGCAGCCATGAAATTAAAAGACACTTACTCCTTGGAAGAAAAGTTATGACCAACCTAGATAGCATATTCAAAAGCAGAGACATTACTTTGCCAACAAAGGTCCGTCTAGCCAAGGCTATGGTTTTTCCTGTGGTCATGTATGGATGTGAGAGTTGGACTGTGGAGAAAGCTAAGCACTGTAGAATTGATGCTTTTGAACTGCGGTGTTGGAGAAGACTCTTGAGAGTCCATTGGACTGCAAGGAGATCCAACCAGTCCATTCTGAAGGAGATCAGCCCTGGAATTTCTTTGGAAGGAATGATGCTAAAGCTGAAACTCCAGTACTTCGGCCACCTCATGCGAAGAGTTGACTCATTGGAAAAGACTCTGATGCTGGGAGGGATTGGAGGCAGGAGGAGAAGGGGACGACAGAGGATGAGATGGCTGGATGGCATCACTGACTCGATGGATGTGAGTCTGAGTGAACTCTGGGAGGTGGTGATGGACAGGGAGGCCTGGCGTGCTGCGATTCATGGGGTCGCAAAGAGTCGGACTCGACTGAGGCACTGAACTGAACTGATACCCGAAAGATCTAGTGGTTTTCCTTACTTTCTTCAATATAAGTCTGAATTTGGCAATAAGGAGTTCTTGATCTGAGCCACAGTCAGCTCCTGGTCTTGTTTTTGCTGACTGTATAGAGCTTCCCCACCTTTGGCTGCAAAGAATATAATCAGTCTGATTTCAGCATTGACCATCTGGTGATGTCCATGTGTAGAGTCTTCTCTTGTGTTGTTGGAAGATGGTGTTTGCTATGACCAATGTGTTCTCTTGGCAAAACTCTGTCAGCCTTTGAAATGCTTCATTTCATACCTCAAGGTCAAATTTGCCTATTACTCCAGCTATCTCTTGACTTCCTACTTTTGCATTCCAGTCCCCTATAATGAAATCAACATCTTTTTTGGTTGTTAGTTCTGGAAGGTCTTGTAGGTCTTCATACACTGTTCAACTTCAGCTTCTTCAGCATTACTGGTTGGGGCATAGACTTGGATTACTGTGATACTGAATGGTTTTAGTTAGCCATGATCTTATTTTTATGAATTTTGAGTTTTAAGCCAGCCTTTTCACTCTCTTCTTTCACCATCATCAAGAGGCACTTCAGTTCCTCTTTGCTTTCTGCCTTTAGTGTGATATCATCTGCATATCTGAGGTTGTTATTTCTCTTAGGAATCTTGATTCTAGCTTGTGCTTCATCCAACCTAGCATTTTGCATTATGTATTCTGTATATAAGTCAAATAAACGGGGTGACAATATATAACCTTCGCATACTGCTTTCCCAGTTTTGAACCAGTCTGTTTTCCCATGCCCAGTTCTAACTGTTGCTTCTTGACCTGCATACAGGTTTCTCAGGAGGCAGTTAATATGGTCTGGTATTCCCATCTCTTTAAACTTTTCCACAGTTTGTTGTGATCCACACAGTGAAAGGCTTTGGCACAGTCAGTGAAGCGGAGGTAGACTGTAGTCAGTTGTATTAAGTTCATATCCCAGAAAATAATTCTTGGCTGGGCAGAATGCTTAACAACAACAAATACAACAACAATAATAAAGCCTAGGGTAATAAATTTTGGAAAGTGATAGCTCCTTCTTCAGCTTTTGACTGAACACAATTTTCTCTGAGTAAGAAAGAGAGTTAGCTTTGCATGAGTTAAGAAGACGAGGTCGGGGAACTGTGACTATGAAACTCTGCTTGCATAATTCTCCATTCTGTTAGATGCTCACTGGGTGCTTGGTCATCATGGTGGACAGCTCGTCCCTTTGTATGTGAGACATCAGTGGTGAGAGAGGAGCCCCATGTGTCAGGGTTGATCAGGACTGGTCTGTTTCCTTTTTGAAAGTGGGAGCTAATGTTATTTTCTAAACTTTTTCCCCCTTAACAATTAAACCAGAAGGTTACACCTCAGGAAACTGAGTTTTATTCATTCCAGAATAAAGAAAATTAGAAAACAAATCCTGCTGGGCTAAAAATATTTCATTAATTCAACAAGAGGTGAATTCCCTTAAATTGGAGAACTTAAATTATCTGCCAGCATTGAGAGACCAGTTTGTTGTCAAGGTACTCATATCCTTCACTCACAACCCAGTGGATTACTTTTGAGTCCATAAATTGAAATTTCAATTTTTTTTTAATTAAATGAGATGCATGTGAAAGCACTCAGCATGAATTTGGGATAGAGCAGAGCAAATGAACTCTTGATCTCTTTTATTTTCATTTTCCCTCTTCTTTGTTTCTAATCATGATTTAAAACTTTGATGTTAATATATAATTGTTTTCCCAGATGATGTTTTACAACAATACTTTGAACAAGCATGGAAGCAAAAACAACAGTCTCTCTGTGAGCTATTTTTGTAAACCCACAAGATGCCTTGGGTCATTTATAGCTTCCTGGTGAGTTCTTCTTAATTGGATCACAATGAGGCTTCATTTTTTTCAATCAACACCTTAGAGAGAAAATTATTTGTATCAATTTGTGACTTATTTTTCCTGCTTGTTTTGATAATCATGAGCTATTTACAATTTGAAAATGTGTCATTGATTGATGGAGAACATTCATAAAAAGCTAAAAATTAAATATACAACACAGCAAAACCTACTTTTATTTCCCTTCTCTTGGGAAGAATTTTACAAGATGTGTTTCTTTCATATTCATATTGTCAGGATATTTTAGAATGATATAATAGAAAATGCTACTTAAAACTGATACATTTGTTCAAATCTCTTTCTTTCTTTCCCTTCTTCCCTTTCTTCATTTTTCCTTTCTTCCTTCCCTTCACCCGGCTCACTGTATGCTTAGAACCTAATATAAAAAAATTAAAAAAAACCACACATATTAACTACCCTTAATATATTGGCAAAAAGAAGGCAAGTTCCCAACATAGCAATGATTAAAGAATGAATATATTAAAGGCCATAATGAAGGAATAGAGGAACTAATTGTTAAAGAGTTAATGAGTGCTATTGTGTGCCAGATACATTATCTTGGGCATTAAATACATACAAACTGTAATTTATTTCTTCCAACAACCCTATGATGCAAGTATCTTTCCCTATATTTTCTAGATAAGAAGACTGAGGTACAAAAATATAACCTAAAACGTGTTCATTATCAAATTGTTAGTCAGTGGCAGACCTGGGATATAAACTCAGGTAATATTTACTACAAATATGCTCTTTCTATCACAGTATGATGCCTCTTGTATTAGTTTCTTACTGCTGCTATAACAAATTGTCATGCACTTAATGTTATAGGATAACACAGATTTATTTTATTTTTTATTGAAGTATAGTTGATTTATAATATTATATATTTAAGCAGAGTACATCATGAGAAATGCTGGAATGGAAGAAACAAGCTAGAGTCAAGATTGCTGGGAGAAATATCAATAACCTCAGATATTCAGATAACACCACCCTTATGGCAGAAAGTGAAGAGGAACTAAAAAGCCTCTTGATGAAAGTGAAAGAGGAGAGTGAAAAAGTTGGCTTAAAGCTCAACATTCAGAAAACGAATATCATGGCATCTGGTCCCATCACTGCATGGGAAATAGATGGGGAAACAGTGGAAACAGTGTCAGACTTTATTTTTTGGGCTCCAAAATCACTGCAGATGGTGATTGCAGCTATGAAATTAAAAGACGCTTACTCCTTGGAAGAAAAGTTATGACCAACCTAGATAGCATTTTCAAAAGCAGAGACATTACTTTGCCAACAAAGTTTCGTCTAGTCAAGGCTATGGTTTATCCTGTGGTCATGTATGGATGTGAGAGTTGGACTGTGAAGAAGGCTGAGAGCCGAAGAATTGATGCTTTTGAACTGTGGTGTTGGAGAAGACTCTTGAGAGTCCCTTGGACTGCAAGGAGATCCAACCAGTCCATTCTGAAGGAGATCAGCCCTGGGATTTCTTTGGAAGGAATGATGCTAAAGCTGAAACTCCAGTACTTTGGCCACCTCATGCGAAGGGTTGACTCATTGGAAAAGACTCTGATGCTGGGAGGGATTGGGGGCAGGAGGAGAAGGGAATGATCAAGGATGAGATGGCTGGATGGCATCATGGACTCTATGGACATGAGTCTGAGTGAACTCCGGGAGTTGGTGATGGACAGGGAGGCCTGGTGTGCTGTGATTCATGGGGTCACAAAGAGTCGGACATGACTGAGCGACTGAACTGAACTGAACTGAAGGTATATAGCATAAAGATTCACAATATTTAAGGTTATATACTCTGTTTATAGTTGCTATAAACTATTGGCTATATTCCCTGTACTATATGATATATCCCTATAGCTGATGTATATTATACATAGTAGTCTGTATCTCTTAATCCCCTACAAATATATTATCTTATGCTTCTAAAGATTGAAGTCTGAAAGGGATCTCACTGGGCTAAAATCAAGGTGTCAGCAAAGCTGTGCTCCTTTGTGAAGGCTCAAGGGGAGAATTTGTTTTCTTGTCTTTTCCACTTTCCAGAGGTTGCCTGCAGTCTTTGGCTTGTGGGCCCCTTTCAGCTTCAAAGCCATCAGTGTTAAAATGCTTTTCTCATTGCATTGATCTGACACAGCCTTTTCTTCCTTCTTCTTCCACATTTAAAGACTCTTTTAAAAAAGTTGTTTTCTGGCCAAATTGTGAATCATGTGGGATATTACTTCCCTGACCAGGGACTGAACCCACCTCCCCTGCATTAGAAGCACAGAATTGAGCCACTGGACCACTAGGGAAGTCCCTTAAAGACTCTTATGATTACACTGGGATCATCAGATAATCCAGGATAATCTCCTTATTTTAGTTCAGTTCAGTTCAGT
>SJYT01063927.1:7437-39474 GCA_006410635.1 Cephalophus harveyi
ATGATAATTACAGGAGATAATGTTTATCTTAAATGTTTCTGTGTTTTTTTAAAAATAACATACATAGTGGAGATACCAGTCTCACAAAATATTTTGATAAGACTGGAAGTAGAGATTTGAAAGCAATTTTGGCAAGTTCAGGGTATTTGTTTTTAACTGTCTTCCAAAATGAAGTATGTTTTGGTATATTTAAAAAATTTATCATCATTCCTTTATTAATAGTTCTAGCAATTGATCCTGTGAAGCTATAGTTAAATTTGTTTTTCAGTATAAAAAAGCAGTTTTCAGATTTTATACATTTTTGGGGTAATAGTTTTCAAACTGCTCTTAAAATATTACACATTAACTATGGTTTTACTGCACATAGCTAGCACACACTTTGTATCACACGTAGCTCATCACTCAAATGCAACAGCACCCAAACTGGTCTGTACCCTGTTACGTAAGACAAGTCAACTGATCATGAGCTTGGATGTTGTGGCATTGTTATATTGCTATGAAAAGCTTCTAAATGTGTATTCTTACTTTTTTAGTTGTCTCATGGTGGATCAGTGAGTTTGTGTACCTATCATTTTACCTTTTTCACATGTTAATATGATGTTGGTGTCTAGGATAGATAACCAGATAAAAGGAATGAGAGGGGTACTACAGTAAAAGCAACAAAGTGAAATCTGGTGGCTTAACTGAGAGAGGAAGGTAATGAACACTTACTGGCACCTGCTAGACATAACCCATCACTTTTATATGAGCAGGATAAAAACTGGAACTGGAGATCTCCAGTGATTACCAGGAAAATGAGATACTTTTATATTTATTTATTGTTCTATTTTGGTTTATAAACACTTCAGGCATTTTATAAAAGATGTTGAGATTAGTTTGTGTTGTCTTATAAACCACAGGAGATCTTTCATCTCCTATAATAAACTGATACTTTCTCAGCCTTAATACTAGTGGATTCTACCTTATAACTAATTAAGGTCATTCACACTGCAGTTTAAACTCTTGAAACTAAAATTAATGGTCCAGTACAAGATTAGAGAAATGATTCATCATTATGGTCATATGTCCTTTTAGTAGTTAAGTTTCATATATTAATTGGTTTCTTAGTGAGTTTTAATAATCTATTTGTAAACCAGTAGCACACAGTTAATCAGAAGTCTGTGATTTTGTGATGTGGATGATCTCTTTTAAACTAAGGTTTTGGCTTGGACAACAGCGTTGCAAACAATCTATAAAACACCTGCCTACAATAACCAGTGAAACATTGCAGCTGTCCAATTATTCAACTCATCCCATAGGAAACCTTTCTAAGAATAAGCTGTTTGTCAGACTTACCCGTCTTCCACAATACTACATTGTAAGTATGCAAAGGGGTGATTTCGGTGATTAAGTTCAATAATTCTATTTGTATCTTGAATCATTTATTGTTTAATTTGCAAGTGTATTTTTTATTGGATATTTGAATTTTGTATAATGATTCTGAAGCCAAGAGAGGGGAGAGTTGGTAGGGATGGGGCAGAGAGAAAATCTTACCTGTAGGAAATAATACAATAATTAGGCGGGTTTGGGGAGTATAAGGTATGCCCGTCCCGCAACCCAGGATCTGTCCTATAGTGAGGCCTAGTTTCTGCTTGGAATTAGGCATCTCCTCTATGTAAGAAAAAATTTGAAAGCAACTGTTGTGAAGATTTGGAGATGTTTTGGTGTCAGATAAACTTGTTTGGTTTTAATCAAATGTTAGCTTGCATAAAGCTGCTTTTTAAACATGATGGACTAAATTAGCTTTATTTTCTCATCCTTAATTGAAGGTATATGTATCCATTTTGTTGATTGCATGTACTTTTCAGTACACAGTAAAATCCTCATTCTTTTTTCACCCTTTCTAGATTTTTCTAGTAGTTTCTTTCAGATTATTGAACTAGTTAAAATTTGCAAGAACTTTAAATATGTACTCATATATTTCATAAATGTATTTCCTGCATGTAGAAGTTTTTGTGTACACCAAGTAGATACTTTTGGCTCAGATTCTAAGGTGTTTAAAAAACTTAATTCAATGGGAGTGAATTTTTTTGAAGCTTTAAGCTGTACTTTTAAAAAGATACTATCATCAAAAGGTACTCTGTGTAGCCTGATATATCTTAAGTTAGGATTACTTATGTTGACAAATAAGTCTGTCATTGATATGAATTCACTGTTTTCTGAATTTTAAAACACCAGCTGTGGAACTGGATTTGGCATGTGACAGGATTGTTTCAGTTCTCCATGTGCTGCCTGATCTACATGTATTTTCTGACTTTATTTAGTATCAGCAAAATGCCAGGCTTTCAGTTTCAATAACTAGTGGTTTATTATAAAGCAATAATTTGTTTCACATGGTTTAGACCAAACTGAATGTATATCACGCTTCGTCCTTCTCACTTAGAAGTACATAATAGTGGTGAAAACTACCATAGCCTTTAAGAAGAATAGAGGAAAGTCTTATTGTCCTTAAATGTCTTTGCTATTTTACTTTTGCTGGCTTTATTAAGATATAATTTACACACAGTAAAAATTCAGGCTTTTTAAGTGTCTGGAGTTTAATAAATGCATACAGTTTTGTAACTGCCATCTCAGTAAGACACAGAAGCTATCCGTCACCCCCTAGAATTCTTCATGCTTCCTCTCTATAATCAGACTTTCCCTCTGCTCTCTCTAGTGACCACTGACCTGTTTTTGTCTCTACAGTTTAGCCTTTCAGTCGTTTCTTTCACTTGGCATAATGCCTTTGATTTTCATCCATATTGTTGTATTTATAATAGTTCATTCTTTTTATTGCTGAGTAGTGTTCCCTGGTATGAATGTATCACAGTTTGTTTAGCCTCTCGTTGAAGGCCATCTGCATTGTTTCTAGTTTTGGGCAGTTGTGAATAAAGCTGCTATAAGTATTTGCATATAGATTTTTTTGGTGATTTCTTTTGGATAAGTAAAAGTGGGAATGTTGGGTCACACACTAAGTGTATGTTTGCCTTTATAAGAAACTGCTAAACTGTTTTCCAAAGTGGCCAGACCATTTTGCATTCCTGCCAGCAATATGTGAGAGTTCTAGTTGCTCTGCATTCTTGCCAGTACTTGTTATTGCAAATTTTTTTAAGTTAGCCATTCTGATAGATGTGTAGTGGTATCTTATTGTAGTCTTAATTTACGCTGCCTTGATGACTGATGATATTGAATATCTTTTCATCTGCTGATTTGCCGTCCATATATCTTTGGTGAAGTTCCATTTTACTTCTAATTCATTTCCTCAGTGTTGATTCTTAAGTGTTGGCCAAGCAATTTCCTGAAGAGACTATGTGGGGTGGTGTAGGGTAGAGAGAGGAGAGAGACAGGAACAGAGAAAGAAAAGTGTGTGTTGGTCAAGAGCCCTGTCCAGTGGCATTTATTTCTCTCACTCAAGTATTTAGGGGACTCTTCTTAAATTTTAGGTAGACCTTGAAAATAGTAAGCCTCTATAGTGAGAGCAAGGTCTCTGGATCCAGACTTCTAGGATCAAACCGTGAGTCTGTCACTTCTCAGCTCTGAGACCTTTGACAATTAATCTAAGCTTTTTGTGCCTAACTTTATCAGAAAAGTGAAGATAAGAATCCCTACTTCATTGAGTTACTGGGATTAAATGTGTTAACATCTGTCAGGTACTTAGGAGAGTATAGGGCTTCCCTGGTGGCTCAGCTGGTAAAGAATCTGCCTCCAGTGCGGGAGACCTGGGTTTGATTCCTGGATTGGGAAGATACCCTGGAGAAGGGAACGGCTACCCACCCCAGTATTCTGGTCTGAAGAATTCCATGAACTGAATAGTCCATGGGGTCTCAAAGAGTCGGAACAACTTTCAAACAGCTGAGCAACTTTCACTTACTTCACTCACTAGGAGAGTACGTGGTGCATGATAAACTCTATCGGTATTAACTATTGTTCATGTTCTTGTTATCCTCATCCTCATAGTGACTGTATATTTCAGTTGAAAAATCAGGGTTTATTTTTATATCCTTCCAAGTATGAGATACAGTTGTCATTTTTTTTCATCATTGTTCTTTAGTCTGATCTGTTTTTTAGAAAACAAATTACATATTTAATTGCAGTGCTTTTTTTGAGATCATGACTGATTTGTCCTTAATTCTGAGTCCTACTTGATACAAGGAGGAAAATATTCAACACTTACCAGTTAGTTATGTCTCTGAGTCTCATTTCTGATTTGGACCTTTTTAGGTTGTAGAGATGTTGGAAGTTCCCAACAAACCCACACAACTGTCGTACAAGTACTACTTCTTGTCTGTGAATGCAGTGGATCGTGAAGACAGCCCTCTCATGGCCCTCTTGCTGCAGCAGTTTAAGGAAAACCTCCAGGAATCAGTTTATCGTACAAAAAATGGGAAACAGCCTAGAACCAGTACCAAGCGCAAGGTATGTTCACAGACAGAAATGAGCCCAGGGTTTGTGTCTATTAACTTTGCTGTACTCTTTTAACTATTTTTAAATGGGAAAGAATTAGGTATGGTTTTTAAGAGGCTGGCCAACAATAAGGTTTAGGTAACAAATGTCTACACATTCTTGAAAATGCTTCTCCTTTAATTAATAATTAATTGTTCACTCTTTCCCACAAGGCAACTTGTTAAGTACATAATATTTACTACTAAATTCCCAGTGTTTAGGTCAGTATTTGCTCAGCAAACATTTGTTGAATGAATTAAGATTTGTCTTGGTTAACTTTGACTTTTGTTATAGTAGTCCAAGTGCTTAACTAATTGCATCACATACTTTTTCTTTTTTTAACCCACTTGCGTTCTTTACTTAAATTCTAGTTGTCTGATGATGTATGTCCAGTAGAATCCAAGAAAACCAAACGGTCAGGAGAAATGCGTGCCTTCAATAAAGTTCTAGCTCACTTTGTCGCTATGTGTGATACAAACATGCCATTTGTAGGACTTCGGTTGGAGGTAATTTTTTGGAACAATTTTGGGTACCCAAAGAGTAATGTTTTAAATGCCTTGCTAAAGCTACATGAATTCCATTAGGAGAACCATATGGTTGTGATCTTATTTATTTGGGGAGGGGTGGGGTTGAAATCACAACATCTCATGGTATACGTGTATACCATGAGATTATTATTTATCTCTGATTCCAAATTATAGGCCTTCTGTTCTTTGTGGAAATGGGAAGTAAATTCTTCCCAGTTTAAAAAAAAAAATAAAGACAACGTTTGAGAACCTTACTTGTATACCTCGAATGAGCATTATTTACCTTTTTTAGGGATGGTTAATAGTTAAAGGGGTTGCTTATTTTTCAGTGGGTAAAGCTCTACATATTGCTTACTAATAAAATTGGGTTCCTTTGTGAGAAGCAGGTCAGAAAGAGTATTAAACTAAATTTTTACTTTTTTCCCATGGAAGAAGCAATAGACTTAGCCCCAGTTAGTGTCTTTCAAGAGTACACAATTGTGTGATATTCAGCATGATCCCCAAGCATGAAAGGAAAGGGAGGTAGCAGAACCTGCATTTTTGTATTTCCAAAAGGGGCTTTGGCCAAGGATTGGCAACAATTAAAAAGTAATACATGAAAATCTTAATTATTTCCCTCTAGTTTAAAGTTTTACTTTTTGTAAGACTCCTCCCTTCTGTAAATTATTGGTGATGAAGGAAAGACCTAGAAATGTGGAAATGGATTACTCGTTAGGCTGATGATAATAGTCTTGGGAAGACTTGTTGAAAACACTTTGCTTTAGAGCAGGAATCAGCAGACTTTTTCTATCAAGGGGCAGATGGTAAATATTTTAGGCCTTGTGGGTCATTTATTGTTGTTGAGTCACTAAGTTTTGTCTGACTCTTTGCGACCCCATGGAATGCAGCACGCCAGGCTTCCCTGTCCTTTGCCATCTCCTAGAGTTTGCTCAAACTCATGTCCATTGAGACGGGGATGCCATCCAACCATCTCGTCCTTTGTTGTCCCCTTCTCCTTTTGCCTTCAATCTTTCCCAGCATCAGGGTCTTTTTGACTGAGTCAGCTCTTTGCATCAGGTGGCCAAAGTATTGGAGCTTCAGCATCAGTCCATCTCTTTTTTAGCTCTTCAGTTCTGCTGTTGTAGTGTGAACCAGCCATAGTTGATATTTAAACAAATGAGTGTGGCTGTGTTCCAATAAAACTTTATTTACCAAAACAGGCAGTGGCTAGATTTGGCCCATGAGCTATGGTATGCCAGTTGCTGCTTTATAGGGCTTCAGGATCTAAAGGCAGAAAATAAGGTGTGAAATTGTGAGGAGCAGCAGTAGCCCAGAAAATCCAAGCCCAGAAATAGGTGACTAAAGTAGATACTCATGTCTTCGATGTCCCAGCTCCTACACCTGTGAGCCTGATGAGTGTCCTCTTGTCTGGGAACTGTCCAGAGCTCCTACAGTGTCTGTGCTTTCAACTATTTGACTCTGTTGTTGGGGTTTTTCATCATGCTACATGGATTGATTGGGCTTCCCTGATGGCTCAGACAATAAAGAATCTGCCTGCAATGAGGGAGACCTGGGTTCAATCCGTGGGTTGGGAATATCCCCTAGAGGAGGGCATGGCAACCCACTCCAGTATCCTTGCCTGGAGAATCCATGGACAGAGGAGTCTGGCAGGCTACAGTCCATGGGGTCGCAAATAGTTGGACATGACTGAGTGAGCAAGCACAACACGTGGATGGATTACATGAATGTCATTCAGTTACTCCCTTGCAGTGGAATGGGAGGCTACATGATACCCAGGGGGAATGCCTCAGTCATTGTCTGCTCTCTTCCTCATTACCCACAGGCCAGAAGTTGCAAAAGCTTGTGTCTTTGTAGTGCCCACATAGACACCTGTAAGTGTAATGGCCTCTTTTCTCCTCTGTGTTCCTGTACCTGTCGCACATGTGGGCTATTCAACATTCTGTAGTACTCTATTGAACTCAATTAAGCTCTTAAAAACTTTCTCTTCTCTCACTGAAAAAGATGCTAAAGGCAAAAGCAAGCACATTTTCTGCTTAAGGTAATTTACACTGAGATGTGAATAACTAAATCTGATCTTAGCAGGAATATTGATACTTGTGATCCATAGAACAGAGGCAGTGTTTTTGAGCTGTCCCACACTTTGCTGTCTTTTGAATCTGGAGCCCTACTTCATGGTCAGCAGCTGTTTTTCTACACCTCTGCTCTTCCCAGGCCCAAAGAGCAGGGCTCAGTGACATGCTTAAGGCTGCCTTAAATCCTTTCTGGAATAAGGTGGATATATATATATAGTCTGTCAGAGAAGACCTGGGAACATCTGCTTGAAGGCAAGTGTGTTCCTCTGCTAGGTGACTAGAATGACTTCCCAGCATACCCAAATAACCTGTAGTTCCACTGACAGGGTCTCTGGGTAAATGCATCAACTGATAATCTTTTCGAGTTTCACAGAGGAAATAGTTATTTTAAAAGATGTATTCCAGAAAAGTTGTAAACTGAAAAATACTGTTTGTGATTTAAAATGAGTTGTGGCTATGACTCATACTTTGTTTTCAAATAGACGTTAATTGCATCATGCAAGGAAACCAGTCTTATTTAGTTCCCCAGGAAATCAGATGAGGGGGGACAATGCTCACGACTCTAGAACAGATGGCATGAGAAGAGAGACCATAGTACTTAGAAAAGGTAGTTGCCTTTGGAAAATTGGTGGTCTCATATAACTGTACTTTTCTCTTTCCAGTTGTCCAGTCTGGAGATTCCACATCAAGGAGTGCAAATGGAAGGTGATGGCTTCAGCCACGCAATTCGCTTACTGAAGTAAGTCCCTGTCATGCGTCTGATGTGGTGCCACACACTGCAGCCATACCGCCAGTGCTACCCCTGCGAGTCAGCATGAAGCACAGTTCAGAACCTGCGGATGTCACAGGTTTCTGTATGGAATTACACAGTCTAGGAGAGGATTCTCTTTTACCTGCCAAGTGGACATCCAGCACCTGTTGGAATTTTAGGATGTCCTTCCCCTGGCTTTCTTTCATTCATTCAGCAGATGTTTACTGAGTGTATGTGTCAGACTTGAATTCTGATAGAGCCCTTCAGGATGCTGTGGGTTCACATAGCAGGGGGATCTGGGCTAGTTTGAAAATCAGGAAGGGTATGCGATTCATGGGGTCGCAAAGAGTCGGACACGAGTGAGCGACTGAACTGAACTGAACTGATCCCCATGGAAGTACCAGTTGTACCTGGATTGAAGGAGAGGTGAGAATTAGCCAGAGGAAAGGGAGCTACAGTGGGAGTGGGTGCCCCAACCAGAAGGAGTAACTGCTAAAATGAAGGCTTAGAGGGGAGAGAAAGCTCGGCATCCTGGAACTGAAAGAAGTAGGGCATGGCAGGAGTTAGGGGAGATGAGCCTACAGATGTACACAGGAAGGGTCAGATCCTATAGGGCCTTGGTGTAAATGTCCTTAAGGAATTCACTTTATCTGAATGGCAGTAAAGAGCCATCAGATGGTTTTAAGCAGAAACTGACATCATTAGATAGGTGCTTTTTTTTTTTTTTGAAAGCTCGCCCTGATAGCAACATGGAGAATAAATAGGAGAGGAACAAGACTGAAGTAGCAAAACCAGTTGCTGAAATGGTTCACACCAGAGTTGTTGGTAGCTTGGACCAGGGCAAGTTCCATAAAGACTTAGGGGATGAAGTCTTTGTAAGTGATACTGAAAGAGAGAGAGAGTAGAAGGTGGCAGAGATGACTCTTAGTTTTATCTTGGGCAGATGATGGACAGTGGTGGTGTTTATTGAGACAAGGGAGTGAAGATGTGAGTTTGAAGAGGTTTTGCTAAGTTTGAGGTGTCTAGACATCTCTTTGGGCAGGCAAGGATGTGTCTCAAGCTCAGGTGACAAGTCTGGGCAGGGGAAATAGATGAGTCACTACCAAGGTGGAAGTAATTAAGCTGGGATAGTAACTTAGATCACTGGGAAAAAGTACATGGTGGGAGATGTGCAGAGGGCTTGGTTCTAAATGGGTAGAGGACTAGAGGCCAGTGGATGCTTAGAGGGAAAGCTAAGGCAGCGTTTGTGATTTATGAGTTGACCAGGATGGACTTGCAAAACTCAGATGCCATTTTTAAGAGGTCAGCCTTTTTGGTGCAGAAAGCAGTTTTCTTTTTTGCATTTGTATTGTTTCTTAGATGTTGCTTAATAATATAAACCACAGAAGCAATTTTTATTTATTGAATTTCTCTGTCTGCCAAGACATGACGGCTCTGCAGTTTGAGCCAGCAGGAATCAATTTGTAACCAATTTGTTGATTGCAAATCAGTTTGTCCTGTGGAAGATGGGAAGGTCTAGCAGATAGCATGCACTCCACCCATGTGTCGTGGTGCTTACTTTAGATAAAGAGTTGAAGAACTAGAAAAGCTGCCCTGCCTGGCTACCATAATGCCATGTCCACAAAATGATTTCTAGAGAGCGAGCTGGTTTTACAATAGACCTCAAAAGAAAATGTAATACTTTTAGTTTATTTGCCTTTGGTTTTATATTACTGCTGCCTAAAATATGGGGTGTTTCTTTTTACTCTTCTTGGCAATTGCAGATTAATAGATGATTACATTTGTGTTCTCTTATTTTTTCATGTTTTACAGCAATCTTAAAATGTCTTGCTCTCAGCATTTTTACAAAAGAAATTTCAGTCCCCTTTCTTCTTGTGCTCAAGAGAATTCATTATAGTCCTTACCTAGAAAGAAAGCACTTCATATTTTTAAATTTTCATTTTACAGTAATTTTTAAGAAAGTCTTTACTATATCCTGGCTATTGTTTTCTTTATTTAAAACTTAGGAAAATATACAGAAACAGATAAAGAGATCTGTTTGTCTGGTACATGATGTCCAGTATTGGGGGTATTTTCTTCATAGATGTGAAGAAGGAAAAAAGTAATGTCTAAATATGATTTTATTAAAATCTGGTCTAGATCTAATTATTAAGTAATTGCTTTAGTAGATTTAATCTTCAGAAAATTTTAAGCTTTTAGTCCTAGGTATTTTCATATTAAGTGGGAATATGAGTAGATACTTCAAAGCTTTAAAACTGAGCACATTTTTCTCCTCTTTGCTAAAGATATAGTCTGTTTTTCAACTTATCTCCATGAAAATCTGTTGAGCAGGTCTCCTTGCTGTATTTCTAAAAATACCATGGTAAACACCTTAGGCTGCTCTGGTTCAGGGACCTGTTGCCTTGTGCAGATTCAAAAGAGCCTTGATCACACCACATAGATGACACAAGTCTCGAGAGCAGCATGCTTGCAGTGCCTGGTTATGAGCTCTTGAGCAAACTTTCCACCCTTTTTGCTCTCTTAAATTGTTTATTCTAGGTCAGTGGTTCTCAACCTCAGAACAGTTTTCCCTGCCAGGGAACATTTAGCAATGTTTGGAGATATTTTTGGTTATCATTGACTGAGAAGGGGTGAGAGATGCTACTGGCACCTGGTAGATAGAGGTCAAGGCTGCACAGGACAGCCACCCCCCAACAACAAAGAATTCTCCCGCCCAGAAAGTCAGTATTGCTGACATTGAGGAATCCTGTTTTAGGTGTTATATCTAAGAGGCCTGAATCGAAATTCCATATTTCTAGTTATGTTTGTTGTTTTTTGCCTTAGATTTTGATAATAATTATATCAAATCTGATTAACTCCTCTTTCTTTCCTATGAGTTAAAGGATAGCATGTAATTAAATATTATCTCATTATTTCATCCAGTATTGAAAAAACTGCTAAGATATATTACCTCATAATGTTTTATGACAAATAAGATAGTTCATAAAGCTGCAAGAGGAGAAGAGATAGATGGGTATTTTAAGACACCAAAGCTAATACATACCTCTTGTATATGTGGTATATATAAGAGACAGTATGTATGGTAAATGAGTTGATACATGAATAGCTCCATCACAATGAGCTACCTCTACAGTGGAGGAGGGGAAATAATGAGGCGGGGGGAGATAATGAACCTGAAATTTTGTCATGGTGGTTAGTGATTAAGACTTGGTTTTACTGCAAGGAGAAACTAACATATCTGAATACCTGCTGAACCAACCACTGTAAGCACTTTATATATATGTTTCATCATGTTTTAAAATCAGTGACCCAGAAGGTAATTATGTATCTTCATTTTATACTTGCAAAACAAATTCAGAGAGGGTGAATGTGGCTGAGCCAGAATTAGGATGCAGGTGCCTGATTTCAGAGCCTTGTCCTTTTCACTAGATCATCCTGCCTTCAAAATCTGGTCTTAAAATATTTTGTTCTCCTTAGCTTTTCCTTGAGGATATTCTAGGTAGATTTCATAGAAAGCCAGCATATTTGATTTTCTGAGAAATTGTGGTCTTTTCTAATAACCAGATTAACGACAAAGGCAAACATCACCATTAAAATGAGAGTCCTAATCCATGTTGATAGGAATGAAAGTGGGTTAAATGCTATTAATTGTTGTGAATTGCTATGAATTGCTTCCTCCTTTTGCAGAAGATACCTCATAGTAGAGTTTGAACCAAAGCTCTACTGTGATACCCTGCCTGTCATTGTGTAAATTGTGCTTTTGTCTTTCTGTGATGTGGAGTACACTTCATATGTTATTTTTCATCACCAGAATTCCTCCCTGTAAGGGTGTAAATGAGGAAACCCAAAAGGCTCTGGACCGCTCTCTCCTTGACTGCACTTTCCGATTACAAGGCAGAAATAACCGCACATGGGTGGCAGAGCTAGTGTTTGCAAATTGCCCACTTAATGGCACTTCTACCAGGGAACAAGGTGAGATGCTTCACACACTTTTGTCTTTGCATATTTCTATTTCTGTTTTTTGGGTTTTTTTTTAGTATTGATTCCTAGTAATCTTCTCTCTTAATCTTGTAGGACCATCCCGGCATGTTTATCTGACATATGAAAACCTGTTGTCTGAACCCGTTGGTGGTAGAAAAGTGGTTGAAATGTTCCTTAATGATTGGAATAGCATTGCACGATTATATGAGTGTGTGTTGGAATTTGCACGTTCTCTACCAGGTACAACTGATCATCTTGTGGGGTAGGGCAGGTATCCCTCCCTGTGCCAATGCCTTTGGAGGAAGTAAAACATGTACATTGTTAAAAAAAAATTCCTGAGTAAAAAGTTTTCTGTTTTACCTCAGACTTAGTTTCCTTCCCCAGGAGACAGCTACTGTTACGATTTGTATATATTCTGAAATATTTACACAAAGGTATACAAGATTATAGTAGTGCTTATTGAGAATTAATTAGGTGCCATAAATGTAATAACCACTTTGCTTGTATTAACTCATTCATTCCTCACAGTAACCCTATGAGGGAAGTAATTTACCATTCCTCATGTCAGAAATGAAGACAACAAATCAGAGACTTAAGAAACTTGCTGAAGTTCACATAGCTAGTAAAAGACAGGGCTGGAATTGGAACCCCTGAACCACTGTGCTTCAGTACATCTCCCCCCACTGCCCAGCCCTGCCCCTGTCTGTCCAAATGGAAATTTGAGCCTACTAGCTATTTATGCTGTTGATCTTTTTTTGTTTTCTTTCTCTTTCTTTATAACCTAGTTTTAAAAAAAAGAGAGAGACCTTTCTATCTAGGCATATAATATTACCAAGATCTCTTCTTTTTCACATATATATTTTAAAGTTTTGCATATATAGTCTTAAATTCTTTTTTGTTTTCTTTCTGTTTAGACATACCCACTCATCTAAACATTTTCTCAGAAGTTCG
The DNA here is from genome assembly GCA_006410635.1 of Cephalophus harveyi. NCBI lineage: Eukaryota > Metazoa > Chordata > Mammalia > Artiodactyla > Bovidae > Cephalophus > Cephalophus harveyi. Next base: position 20,181 of record SJYT01063927.1, read on the forward strand.
TGTTTATAATTACCGAAAACTTATCTTGTGTTATGGAACCACGAAGGGAAGTTCAGTAAGTTTATGAATTACTTTAAACTAAAGTTCCTTTCATAAGTCTTTTTAAAAAATCAAGAACTCAGCAGTTATGAAAACTTTCTTGAAATAATTGAGGCTACAAGTAAAAATTAGGGATAAAATGATATTTTTAAATACTTTGTTACAGTATTTTGTAATGGTTAACTCTTAAAAATTGAAAACAAAAATTATACCCTCTTCAGAGTGTGTATTCATAAAGAGTTTTGGCAACGTAATGTACTTTTGGTATTTGTGTTTCTTTCTTCACTGATTTCAAATCTACTTAGCAGCGTGATTACTATAATGAAGATTATGTACAAATGGTCTTGAACAGTACGGTATGTCTACGCTTTTAGTCACATGATTGTTAACATTATTTGGTCCTATATTAATCTTGAAGGTATTCCCCATAATCTGTAGTTCTTTTTTCCCCACCCCATATGTAAAGTCCTAGAAATTTAGTATACAAATTTCAGCTATCTAGTTTCTTTCTGAACTCTTCCACATAAAGTAATATCAGAAATTTAGTAGAAGTGGGCTAACACACACACTCAGTGAATGTACTGATCCATAGTGACAGCACATCTGGAATTTAGAGAGTCTAATCTTAACAAGTTGCTTCCCAAAAAGACCTCATTTCAATCTTTGGCATTTTGCCTTAGTGTTTAAAGATTTTTTCTTCTCCTTGTATCTTCCTTTCTTGGTTTCTGAAACATAATCTTTTTGATTTAGATTAGTATCCAATGGAATTCCATACATCAGAAATTTCACATTTCTTTGGGAACTGTGGGTCCAAACTCAGGATGCAGTAACTGTCACAATACCATTCTCCATCAGCTTCAAGAAATGTTCAACAAAACACCCAATGTGGTTCAGTTATTACAGGTAATTAACTTTATTTTCTGTTTAAAATTAAGACTCAGTGTGTCATATAAAACTCCTCAAAAAATCATGTGGGCTTAACTCATCTTTAATGATGAAAGTTTTTACAGAATGTACCAGAAGGAGATTGTCTCATTTGTGATGATTTTTACCTTGAAGATTCTGAGGTTTTAGCATCTGCACAGAAACTGGCTGCTCTCACTGTTTGTTCCTTGTAGGTACTGTTTGATACTCAGGCACCGTTGAATGCCATCAACAAACTGCCCACTGTGCCGATGTTGGGCTTGACCCAGAGAACCAACACTGCCTACCAGTGCTTCTCCATCCTGCCACAGTCATCCACACACATCCGACTGGCCTTCAGGAACATGTATTGCATTGATATATACTGCCGAAGTCGAGGTGTTGTGGCAATACGGGATGGGGCCTATAGTCTTTTCGATAATAGCAAGTTAGTTGAAGGTTTTTATCCTGCACCAGGACTCAAGGTAATGGACTTTAGTGTTGCAGAATTACTAAATATAAATGGGATCCCTAAAACAATTCCTTTGAGAGGGAAATAATGAGGGAAAGCAATAATTTCCTGTTTAAATTTAATGAGTAGCCATGTTACTCCTCCCTGTAATAGTAACTACTTCTAGTAGTAATTCATCATCTCTGTAGCTTTATTCTGAAGGAGCTAGAAGTTCTGTGTCTATGTATATGAAATGATAAAATGTCCTTTTATTTCCTTACAATGTAAAGAGTAAGGTGGAAGGTACTCAAGAGAGTCCTGTTTGCTATTTGGAGTTTCAAGGAACTTTAAAAGTAGCCTTTATTAGTGAATATTGAGAAGCTTTGAGTATCAGTTCAGCTGTGAAATTTTTTTTTTTAATGTAGAGTCCTAGGCCACAACCCCTGGAGATATTGGTATGATAGCTCAATTGTGTGTTCTTATAGTTTAGAGTCTAATAGTTTATATTGAGAATTAATCCCACTCTTGCTGTTCTCCTACTCTGTACAGTTCACACCTTTACCTCTAAATAGCATTCTTTCATTGCTCTTTGTTGACTTCTTCAGTTCAGTCGCTCAGTCGTATCAGACTCTTTGCAACCCCATGCATCACAGCACGCCAGGCCTCCCTGTCCATCACCAACTCCCGGAGTTTACTCAGACTCCTGTCCATTGAGTCAGTGATGCCATCCAGCCATCTCATCCTCTGTTGTCCCCCGTTGACTTCTTTGTTAAGGGCATTATCTGACTCTAATGGAAGATGAGGATTTAATTCTTTTTTAGTTCTTTCTTGTATGCCCCTTCCACTTTCCAGGCTACTCTCAGTACACATTTGCCTTCTTTTCCTCTAGCCTTGCAATATGGTTAGGGTAGCAGTTTCAATTAGATAATTTTTCAGTGTTCACATTATTATGAATATTATAACACTATTCTACCAAATTTACTATGATTACTTTTCCTTTCTTGCTCAACATTTTATTTTCCTGGGAATTATTAATTTTTTTTAAATTCATAATTAATTACAATTATTAGCTCTCTCTGTATTTACCACTAACAGCCTTAAAGTCTCTCCCATGTATGTAACTCTCCCCTCAGTATGTTCACAAATCAGATACCTTATCAGTTTCATCTTGAAGCCATCTCTTCCACAGTCTCTGACCTCTAAATGCTCCAGACCTTTTGCCTAATTTTGATTTAGGGATCTGCAAAAATGGCAGTGAAGCGGGAGAATCCTTCATTTCTCTTGTGTTGCTTGCCCTGTAGCTTGGACCCCACTTCTTTTTCTTGGTTTACTTCATTGTTTTGGTGGAATACTCTACGTTGCTCCCTGGGAGAAGATATACGGAAGGTTAATTTGAGACCTTGTGTGTTGGCAAGTGTCTTTAGTTAACCTCATCTAGTTGAGGGAGGGGCTTGACGTAGAATTCTAGGTTGCAGTCATTTTCTGTAAGAATTTTAAAAGCATTGCTCCACTGTCCCCTAGCTTCTATTGTGACCATTGAGACGTTTAATCCATTCCACTTCTTCAACCTTATGTGAACAAGTGGACTCCTTCAGTCTGGAAACTTACATCCTTTTGTTCTAGGGAACTTCCTTATGCTATTCCTCAAGTCTTTTTCTTTGTGTTCTCTGTGAGCTCTTTTTGGTACCCCCACTATTCTGATGTTGGGGATCCTGGACATATGCTCTGATTTTCTTTTCTGTTTTTTTATCTCTTTGTTTCTAGGAGATTTCCTCATTTTCCCTCCAATCCTTTTATTTTTTCATTTCCATCAAGAACTTTTTTTGCCATCTTTTTTAGAAAAAATTCGAGAGCTCTTTTTGTTTCTCAAAGTTCATTTTATGACATCTGTTCTATATGGCTACATTGTCCTCTCTTGAAGGTGAGACTTGTTGATTGTGATCTTCACTGTGGGACAATCTGCTTGGGCCATTTCACTGGGTGTAACTCCCAGTGTCAGTAGCTTTAGATCTCTTTGTTGGGCCAGTGTGAGGACCAAGAGAAGAATATCAAAACTCTGCATAGCTGTTGTGCATTGGCTCCCAATTTTTGGCAAATAAGAGAAGGAAACTGGGATTCTCAGCATTCAATATGGAAACTTTAATCTTCGTTTTTAATATGGTACCCCAGCTCTCAATTGATCCTAGAGTCCCCCAAATCAGAGACCTTCTGCCAAGTGGTAGAGGTTAGCTTCATTCAGTGGGAGGACAGAAGCTCTGGAGGGTTTCACTGTCTCGGAAAGAGATGATCACCCAGTCCTTCTGCTTTTAGTCTCTTACATTCTCATTTCCAGAGGTGTCTGATGCTGTCAGTTCCTGTGTATCTTGGAGATCTGGGTGGAAATAGCTTTGCTTCTTGGCTTTCCCCACTGCTTGCTTAGGAAACGACTTCCTCACATTGGATAGTTCAGTTACCATTCAGCCATCTGCTCTGCAGCCTCCTAGAATTTATTTCTATTTCTCTCTTACCCCATTCTTTTTGTCTTTGTGACTTTTGCTTAAAAAATTTTTTTAGGAGTTTCAGGGGATTGTTGAGAGAAGATGAAATGAGTATTGTGAATAATCTATTACCTTTAATTAGAAGTCAGACTTACGTACCTTTAAAAGCTTTTCAGTAATTCTGATAAGCTTATAATCTATATTTTTGAAGATTGGGCAGGTAGAGGGTATTAAAAAGAATCTGTGATTGAGACACAAATTCTGGTAGCCTCGCCTAATTCTTGATGACATACTTTATAAAACACACCCTTATCCCATTCTTGATAGTTCAAGATTGTTACATAAAATAAAAAGGAAAAAGATGGCTTCGTTTATTTATTCAGTTTTCCTCTTTCATATTTGCTGGCTTAAAAAGTGAGAGCTCTCACCAAATAGGAAATTTTCCACGTCGTTGAAGTTGTTTACATGCCTACCATGCAACTTTTTATTCTTTTCCACATTTCTGATTCAGAAATTAATAAAATATTTTAACCAGGATGTACTTCTTTCTTTAACTTTTGTTCACATAACAGCACTTAGATTTTTTTATTGTTGTGTTTAACCATTTTCCTCAATTTTCCCTCTTTCCTTCAAAACGATGACTGTCTCTTCTAGGTTGGCCTAATGATGGTGGCCATGTGTCAAACTTGTATTTCAGAGATGGACATGATATGTTTGTTTCTATTAACACATGCTAAATGATTAAGAATATCTTACTAAAGTTAGGTAAAATAATCTAAATTTTACCTGTTTATATCCATAGACATTCCTGAATATGTTTGTTGACAGCAATCAGGATGCTCGAAGAAGGTCTGTAAATGAGGATGATAATCCCCCTTCTCCCATTGGAGGAGATATGATGGATTCTTTAATCTCACAACTCCAACCACCACCGCAGCAACAGGTGATGTCTAACTGATATTGCACATGGCATCACATTTCTGTTACTTAACAGGTTCTACAGGTGTCTGCACTTCTGTGTTAAAAGGCGAGGAGGTCCTTGGTGGACCTAAGACCGCCATATGAAAAATAATGACAAAGGGAGACAGGGAGAGGCTTCCAGTGAAGGGAAGGAAATAGTACCAGAGACAGCATTAACTGTAGACTCATGCACTTAAAATAATGTCAGGTGATCACCCATGAGGTCATAAAAGATGATGTCCAAATGGCCAGTAAGCACAGAAAAGGTGAACATTGTCATCTGGCACCACAGAATTATACATTAAAACCATGGTGAGTTAATACCCCATACCCACAAAAATGGCTTTAAGGAAAAAATTTAGTAATCCTTGCCAACATTTGGTATCAGGACCCCTGAAACGCTCACTGACTACTGGAAGGTGTATAAAATGGTACAGCTACCTTGAAGTGGTGTTTAGCAGTATTCAGAGTGCTAAAGCTGAACATTATGCATGCCTGTGATTTAACAGTTTTACTTTAGGTATATGCACAACAGAAATGCAGCCGGAGAATACAAGAATGTTCATAGCAACATTATTTATGCAAAAAATTATAAACAACCCAAATAACTGACAACAGAAGAATGAGTGAGTAAACTGGAATACACAGAAATACTTCACAAAAAGAAAAATGCTGTTGCTCCATGCAACAAAACAACGGTTTTCACTGACAGTGTTGAACAAAAGAAGCCAGAAACTAATGGGTACATTCAGTATTTATATGAGATGCAAAACCAAGCTTGAGTGATGGAAGTCAGAGTACTGCTTACCTTTTGGGAGGCGATAAGAGATTTGGAAGGTGGGAGGCCTCTGGGGTTCTGGTAATGTCCTTCAGTATCTTGACTTATGTGTCAGTTACATTTGTAAACCCTCATCAGACTATGCATTTGTGTACTTTGTTGTATGTGACTCATACTCTAGTTAAAAAAATACACTAGGAAGAGTTGTCCTAGGATTGTTGTTACTGGAGATGAAGGTGAAGGTGAGTAGGGACCAGGTTGAACTATCATATTTCACTGACTCTAAAATGCCACCAATGTAAGGTGCACTGTTTTTATGTCCTGCCTGAAATAGCGTTGCCAGTTAGACTGCAGCATGCCATGAATTGGAAGACATACTATAATTTCAGAGATGTTAAAATGTGGGGGAAGTTGATCTTAGAATCAGTGAAATGGTAGATAAATAATACTGATAAATCAGTGATTTGGTAGATAAAATGAGCAAAAAAAACCATCTTGAGGGATAAAGTAGTGGTACTGCAAAGTCGGGAATGGGGACATTGCTATTTTTAAAACACTTTGAAAGGGAGCTTTTTAAAATTTGCAATACTGGTGTGAATTTGGGGCATTTTCACACCTCACCTTTCCTATTTGATAACCAGTGACATGTAAATGTTAATTTTAATTGACACTGTAGCTCTCGATTGGGGAAAGCCACGCCCACATATGCTACATGGTTGGTCATTTTACCAACAAGGAATTTTCTTCTTTTCAGCCATTTCCAAAGCAGCCAGGATCATCAGGTGCTTATCCTCTTACTTCACCCCCTACATCTTACCACAGCACAGTTAACCAGTCTCCCTCTATGATGCATACACAGTCTCCAGGTAAGACTAACTCTTGTCATGTGCAACTTTCAGATCCCAAATAGATACAGTGAGAAATTCTACACATGTAGCCTGAGACTTCAGAGAGAACTGCTTTGCTAGTCTATGGCCAGATATTTGCTACTCATTCATTATTGCAAGGTTGTGAAATCTGTGTTTGTGATTCAGGAGCACTTTTAAAAGGTTTGAATTAAATGGCAGGGTTGTCACCTGGAACCAGACTCACGGTGCAGCTCCAGGAATCACAGCATGGTCTGTGTCACAGCGTGATCTATGTCAGAGGTTGACACACTCAGACCTGTGGGCCATGTCCTACCCACCACCTGCTTTTGTAAATAGTTTCATGGGAACTCAACCACACCCATGTATGTAGTGTGTGTGACTGCTTTCCTGCTGCGATGACTGCTTACAGAAAAGCTCCCTTACAGAAGGAGCTGACAGAGCCCCGGTGTATGTGAATGGTGCCCTGCCCTCAGAGTCAAGCAGGGCACAACCTGCTTGTACAAACAAAATGGCTCTGTGGGCAGCCTCATGAAGTGCACTGTAAAAACTGCTGGAGAATGCCAGATTTAGACTTTTAACTGAAATGTTAAAACAGTATGTTTTAAGCACTTGCTGTGTGTCTAATGCTGCTGGGTGCTGGGGATTCAGCAGTGAGCCCAATAACATCCCTGCTCCTCAAGCTTACCCTGCTAGCTCAAGCTAGCAAGGAGGACTGGTATGAGATTTGGGGGTAGATGAGCTCTTCTCTGCTCATCAGAGTTGGTGGCACCCCCGATGAAGACTTGGATCATTGTGTCATTGAAGGTTCCCAAAGGCTGAGCTGGTGGGGGACTCAGCTCCTGTGAAGTTCCAACAGTAGACAGTGTGGGAGCCTAGGGAGGAGCAGCTGGGGAGCAAGGGAGAGAATGGGAAGCGCGGACCCAGCACCCGAAGGGTGGCGGTTTCTAGGATGTGAGTTGAGACTGGTTTCGCATAGAAGGAGAGATGATTATTGTGAAATAATTATGGTAGCAGACAGTTCTATAGTGCTTCCTATGCACCAGGCCCTGTTCTAAGTACTTTACCCCTTTAGTCTCCACAGCAAACCCGTGGGATGGGTCCTATTATTTCCCATTTAACAGAGGAAAAATGAGGCATGGAGAAGTTAAGTTACTTGTCCAGGTTATACAGCTGGATATGTAAATATAATACTTAAAGATTAACTAAGTCAATTAACATATTTCTTGAATGTAAATATGTTAACATTGAATTCATACTGTATTGAACTAATACTGCATTAGGTGTTATATAACATTAAAATATGAAGTTCTCTTACATATAGTGGAGAATTTGAAACTGCTGGTATTGAGGATAATTATGGTAATGTAGCAAGTATTTTAATGTTGCATTCATAGTTTTGGTAGTCATAGCCCCTGCCCTTCATAATTCTAAATTAAAGTTAGTCCTGTGGCTAAACACCATCCTTAAGTTCATGTCTCCCAGTTTTTTATATCTCCATCTAGGCCTCTCCGCTAAACTCGAGTCCTATTATTTTCCAGCTATCTGTTCAGCATTTCCATGTATTGATAGATGTTTAAGCAACATCTGAAACTCAGTACAGCTGAAACTAAATTCCTAACACCCTCCAGCTATTCCCTATACTACTGCTCCCATAGACACCCCATTTCAGCAAGTGGCAGCTTCTTCCTTCCTGTTACTTGGGCCAAAGCTGTAGGAGTCGTGTTGGACTCCTTTCTCTCACACGCAGTCAGTCAGTTACCAAATATTGTCAGCTCTATCTTCAGACTTTATCTAGAACCTAACCACTTTTCAATGTCTCGGCCTTCACCCTTTCCTGAGTCACTAACCATCTTTACCTAGGTAATTGCAGTTGCCTCTGACTGGTTTCCCCGCCCCCTGCCCTATAGTCATGTTTTTCAGTAGCAGCTAGAATGATCCTTGGGGTACAGAAGTTAGGTCATGACTCCTCTGCTCCAAACTCTGCAGTGGCTTCCCATCTCTTTCAGGGTAAACCCTAAGTCCTTAAAGCGGCCTACAAGTCCCTGTGAAATCTGGGACCCTCCTCCCACTTCTCTGACCTAATTGTCTTCCATTTCCCCTTCCCCACCTTGCTCACGCTATTCCAGCCACACTGGCCTCCCTCTGTTATTTTTATCTGCTGCTGCTGTTGGGGCCTTTGCACTAGCTCCTCTGTTTGCCTTCAGTGTGTTATTCCCTGGATATCCTCATGCCTCATCCTTCACTTTATGTCTCAGCCCACATAGCCCCTTCTTGAAGAAGTTGCTCTGTATAAAGAGCAGCACTTACCTCCACCACCACACAATATATCCCCCTTATGTTGCCCTGTTTTTCTCCATAGCACTTAGCATAACCTGACATATATTTGTCTTTCTCATTACACTGGAATATAAACTCCCATGAGGGCAAGAATTTTTGTTTCTTGTTAACTGCTGCATCCCCAGTACCTACAACAATGCTTGGCATGACATTGATGTTCATGCCTTCTTGTTGAATGAGTGAATAAAAAAGAACACTGCTACACTGCATATATTTTTTTAGAAAAACATTAGTCAGTATAAGAGCTAGAATTGGGGCCCCATGGAATTGATCTCTCTTTTAGTGGTGAAATTGTTCCAGTTTTTCTTTGTGCTACTTCTGGGAGCTTTATTACTTGTTTCTTTAGTCTGTAGATAGTCTTAACTCGGGGTCCTTGGTCAGGACATAATATGTGTCCTGCAAGATCATCTATAATTATTTTCCTTTATTAGGAAATCTGCATGCTGCCAGCTCCCCGAGTGGGGCTTTGAGAGCCCCATCACCAGCATCATTTGTTCCAACTCCTCCCCCATCCTCGCATGGAATCTCAATAGGACCAGGGGCCAGTTTTGCTAGTCCACATGGTGAGTCCATACATAGAAATCATTAGAGCATAAGAGTTTGATGTGAAAGTTTCTGTGAAATAAAAGTTTTCTTTTTGCAAAATTAGCACTTATATATTGGGGGAATAGCAAAAGAAAATGTTTTTCCTGGCAATTCCCCTGCAGTCCAGTGGTTAGGACTCTGCACTTCCACTGCAGGGGGCGCAGGTTCAAAACTAAGATCCTACATGCTGCGTGACTCAGCCCCCCAAAAAATGAAAACACTAGGTTTTTGCTAATAACACCACCAAGAGATCTACCAGTTAGTCTGTCTGCTTTGAACTCTTTCCCCCATCACGTGACCCGTCATGTACCTGCTGCTTGCCTGAATCTCTGTTGCTGTAGCTTGCTCTCTACCCATCTTCTTGTCTCTCTGCTCAAACACCACCCCATCAAAAAAAAATTGGGACCCTATCATATGTATTGCTTTGAGACTTGAATTTTTTAACTCAAAATTTCTATTTTAAATTTGTTCAGATAGATAAAGAAGAGGTAGCCAGTGAGGTGTTTCCCTTCCTTTTGACCAAAACCACCTAGTTCCTCTTCCCAAAGGCATTATTAATTTCTCATGAATTCTTGGTGAGATGTTTTATGTGGAGTGGTGTCTCCCTCTCTTTTATGTACATGGCAGCATACTGTACACCGTGTTCAGTGCCTTACTTTCGTCACTTAACTATATCATGAATCCCATGCCAGTTCTGAACATAAAGAGCTTCCGCAGGTTGTGCAGCTGGGTAGCACCTGTGATTCTACTCTTTACTATGAATATTTGCAGGAGCATTTCTGTTAGTAAAAACTCTATATCATCATACTAATGGCTTCATAGTATCCCCTTGTCTGGGCATACCATGATTTAACTGCTCTCCTAATATGTGTTTAGAATGTTTCTATTTTTTCACAACTGAAAGTGGTATCTTCTCTGCTCACAGGATTATTTTCTTAGGTAAGTTCCTAGAAGTGGAATTGCTGTCTCACAGGGTTTAAGAAATTCTAAAGCTTTTGAAACATTGCAGATTGCTCACCTGAAAGGCTGTGCCAATTTCCCCTAGTATCGTACAAGAGTGTCTATTTTCCTGCATCATTGGCAGCACAGGGTATTGTGATTTTTAAAGAAGTCTCAGTAACTTTGATAAGTAAAAAATGGCATCTTACTGATCCAGTGTGTGTGTTTTTTATTATTAGTGAAGTTCTTATGTTCATTAGTCTTTTCATGTCTCTTATTTTACGCCTGCTAGTTTATATCTTTTGCCTATATTCTTGTGTATTTTCTTACCGATTTGTAAGATTAAGTAAGGAACATTTACTCTCTGATATATGGTAGTATTTTCTCATTTTGTCATTTGGTTACAAGTGCAGTTCAGTTCAGTCGCTCAGTCGTCTTTGACTCTTTGCGACCCCATGAATTGCAGCACGCCAGGCCTCCCTGTCCATCACCAACTCCCGGAGTTTCCCCAAACTCACGTCCATCGGAGTCGGTGATGCCATCCAGCCTATCTCATCCTCTGTCGTCCCCTTCTCCTCCTGCCCCCAATCCCTCCCAGCATCAGGGTCTTTTCCAGTGAGTCAACTCTTCACATGAGGTGGCCAAAGTACTGGAGTTTCAGCTGTAGCATCATTCCTTCCAAAGAACACCCAGGGTTGATCTCCTTCAGAATGGACTGGTTGGATCTCCTTGCAGTCCAAGGGACTCTCAAGAGTCTTCTCTTGAACCACAGTTCAAAAGCATCAATTCTTCGGTGCTCAGCTTTCTTCACAGTCCAACTCTCACATCCATACGTGACCACAGGAAAAACCATAGCCTTGACTAGATAGACCTTTGTTGGCAAAGTAATGTCTCTGCTTTTGAATATGCTATCTAGGTTGGTCATAACTTTTCTTCCAAGGAGTAAGCGTCTTTTAATTTCATGGCTGCAGTCACCATCTGCAGTGATTTTGGAGCCCAGAAAAATAAAGTCTGACACCGTTTCCACTGTTTGCCCATCTATTTGCCATGAAGTGATGGGACCAGATGCCATGATCTTAGTTTTCTGAATGTTGAGCTTTAAGCCAGCTTTTTCACTCTCCTCTTTCACTTTCGTCAAGAGGCTTTTTAGTTCCTATTCACTTTCTGCCATAAGGGTGGTGTCATCTGCATATCTGAGGTTATTGATATTTCTCCCGGCAATCTTGATTCCAGCTTGTGCTTCTTCCAGCCCAGCGTTTCTCATGATGGTTACAAAAGGGTGTAATTATGTTAAAAGTATCTGCAGGATGAAATTTTAATTTGATATTGTTCAGGAAGTCACTGCTTTCAAAACTTGATTCTTGGTTCATTTCTTAGTTACTGTGTCTTTTACTAAATAAAGAAGATGGAAAATTCCCTCTTTTCAGCCTTCTCTGAATAGATTGAAAACATAATTTGTCAGGATTAGTTTAAAAATAAAAGATTTCTGCCCTTAATGGAGCTTTGAGGTGTTTTCTTTTTCTTTATCTTTTCAACCATAGTATTTCCTATATAGTCTAAAGGAGACTGTTATGTATTATACATCTTGAACCTTATGTAAAGGTAAATTTTATCCTTTCTCAATATTTTTTTATGTTCCTAATTTTTGTATCACGTTAAAAAATACAAAAACTATACCAAGTAGAGATCAAATGTGCCATGTCCATCAGGCTTTAGTGAAATATCTTTCTGAAAGAAAAAATTATCACTACATAGGGTATAAGCATGTGAATATTGTCAAATACTTTTCAGGTATTAAAATACAGGTTTTGAAAACCATTTGTTTACTTGTTTGCAGGAACCCTGGACCCTAGTTCTCCGTACACTATGGTATCACCAAGTGGCCGAGCAGGGAACTGGCCAGGGTCTCCTCAAGTGTCTGGCCCCTCACCAGCAACACGCATGCCTGGGATGTCACCAGCCAACCCATCACTACATTCTCCAGTTCCAGATGCTTCTCACTCCCCTCGAGCTGGAACAAGTGAGTGTCATCAACATTTTTATGTGAGGATGACCAACAAATGACCTATTTTAATCATCCGATCCCATCCTCACATTTGAAAGTCATGACTTAATAAGGATACTTAACAACTTAGACTTTTATCCATTTAGTAAGTTGGTTGTAACAATAGTTAATTTGCAAAGTTAGGCAGAAGAAGGGGAATGTTTTCTCCAGATTTGGAGGAGAGTCTTGTATCTCTGTCATGACTGCTAACTTAGCTGCAGTACTGGACCTTGAAAGATAACCTCAAGGTAACTGGCATAGTTACACAGATTACTACAGAAGAATGGTACAGGTATCTTCATTAGCTTTTGCCACATGACTTTTTGTGGCTTTGTGGCTTAAAGCAACAATTATATGTTAGCTTGCTGTTCTGCAGGTTGGCAGTTTGGGCTGAGCCCAGCTGGATGAGCTCCTAGGCTCTGCTGGGCTTACTTGTGCATCTGTGGTCAGCTCCTGGGTTGGCGGGGGCCTGGCTTCTCTCTGCTTCGTGTGGTCTCATACTTAATATGGGCTTGCTCGTCTGGGCTAGAGAGGGTTCCAAGAGAGTGAGTAAAAGCTTAGGCCAACAGCTGGCACTGTGTCATTTCCAGTGCCTTCTGTAGGCCACAGCAACTGACAGGGTGAGCCCAGAATACAAGTAAAGAAGTAGACATCACTCCTTGAAGCAGTTGCCATAAAGTCACACTGCAAGGGACCTGGCTGCAGGGAGGAAAGTAACTGTAAGAAGCTTATATGTGATTGTTACACCACAAGGAGTAACAGACAGTACAGACTGCTATATAAAAGCAAAGCAAAACAGGGACCAGTGAGATAGTATGCGTTTGTTTAAAAAAAATGATGTTTTCCTTCCCAAAAGGTTCCCAAACGATGCCAACAAACATGCCTCCACCTCGTAAACTACCTCAGCGCTCCTGGGCGGCCTCCATCCCTACCATCCTCACTCACAGTGCCTTGAACATTTTGCTGCTGCCCTCTCCAACGCCAGGCCTCGTGCCTGGCCTGGCAGGCAGTTACCTTTGTTCTCCGCTTGAGAGATTCCTTGGATCAGTCATCATGAGACGCCACCTTCAAAGAATTATTCAGCAGGAAACGGTATGTGGGTACCTGGTGAATTCCTGATTGGTGACTGTCGAGTCAATGCTCAGATGCCTCCCAGAATAGGGTCTGAACTGTTCCCTCACCTCCTTTAACCAGCTCATTAGAATTATGCTTTCTCCCCACCCTAGCATTGAAAGTGGATCCACTGTTTTCTTTACCTTCTTACATTATCAAGTTGCTGCTTTTAGCTGTACTGTGGCTAACATGAATCTGGAGCGACATCTCCACTATACCATGAGACAAGTGTACCCAGGGTCTGATTTGGCAGAGAATAGCACATGAGTAATTACTTGCCTTCTGGAATGCTTCTGCAGGCAGGCTGACTCTGAATCTGTGATCCTGAAGTTATTTATGATCACCAAAGGATGAAAGCTGCTTTTCTGTGTGTGGAGCATGGGCTCTAGCCCATGTGGGCTTCAGTAGTTGTGGTTCCCAGGCTCTAGAGCACAGGCTCAATAGTTGCGGCACACGGGCTTAGTTGCTCTGCGACATGTGGGATCTTCCTGGATCAGGGATTGAACCTGTGTCTCCTGCATTGACAAGCTGATTCTTTACCGCTGAGCTACCAGGAAAAAGCCCTGAATGCTGCTTCATAAATACATGAGCAATTGAATGGATTTCAAACTCCTGTAGAAAGACTTCTATCCTGTGGTGATAACCATTAGGAAATAGTTCAGAGTTGAACTATTCTAGAATCTATAATATATATAGTTCAGAGTTGTATATATAATATTATATATTATATTATTTATAATTATATAATAATACGATCATTAATATACTATAATTATACACTATAAAATATTATAAATATTAATATGAATAATATATAATAATTGTTATATATATATATAATCTATACAGTTGAGAGTTGAACTATAACTGGAATATTCTAGTTCTAGAATCAGGCTACCCGAGTTTGTAGCCAGGACATGCCACTGACTGGTGTAAGCTTGGGCAAATTTCTTCACCTTTTTGATGATAATAGATAGTAGTATCTACCTAATTCTTGGCATTTGTGGGAATTTGAGATAACTTTATATAAAACCTTTACATAATGTCTTGGTATTCAGTTATATATTATTTATAATAATTATTGTTATTAATAGTTATGTTAATGAGGTCAGAATGGTGAATGCTTAAAATAGCCTCTCCACAGAGGCACCAAGCTATTTTGCAACCTTTACATTTGAATTTGAAAGAAATAAGTTTTAACATAAATTGAATAAATTAGCATTTAAAATGGTAATCAGCAGACCCCTTATCTAGCCTCACCTCTGCCACAAAACCTTTGAACCTCATTTTGCTCATGTGCATAATCAATACATTATGATAGAGCAGCGGTCAGTAAACTATGTGCCTTAGGGTCCAAGTCCTGCCCTCCATCTGTCTTTGTAAAGTTTTATTGGAACACAGCCACACGCATTCAGTTGCCTTATTACCTGTGGCTGTTTTCACCTATGATGGCATCATTGGGTGGTTGCAGCAGAAACCATAGAACTTATATTTACCAATCCTGGGCTAGCATAAGGTCCCAACCCAGATCTAACATTCTGTAATTGAACTTTTTATTTATTTTTTTTTCTAATGGACCGTTTTTTTTTAAACTTATTGTGGACAATTTTAAGCATATACAGAAGTAGAGAGAATATATAATTCTCTTATACAATGAACCTGTCTGTTCTCATACCCATCTTCAACAGTGAACTGACATTAATATTTTTTCATCTATAACTCCTCCTCTCAGATTGTTTGACAGCAAATTCCTGATATCATTTCATCGTAAATATGGTTTTTTCATAATCAACCATCTAGTTGGTGTCCATATTTCCCAAGTTGTCACAGTTTTTAACCATTTGAATCAGAATCCATACACATTTTTAAGTCCTTTTTAAATTATAGACTCAATCTCTGTTTCTCATTAAATAATCTATTTGTTGAAGAAGCCATATCATTTGTCCTCTAGAATGTCTCACAGTCTGGACCTTGGTGATCACATCCCTTTTGAATCACCTGACATGCTGTTTTGACCCCCATATTTTTGTAACGTCGATCAGTCCTGTGGATCTGACTATTGAATTCAGGCTCAAGTTCGTTGTTTTGCAAGAGCATTTGATAGGTGGTGTTATGTTCTTCCATCAAGAGACACATAATGTTTGATCACCTCTCTCTCTGCCATGTGGTTAGTAGCAGTTGTTGGTGCTCAAGGCCTAGATACCTTTGTTTGGAACAGGTCTCAACTTAGTTGTTTTCCTTTTGAAACAATTATCTACTTATAATTACATTTTCTCTTTGACTTACATATTGCCTCATATGTTAATTTGATGGGTGCTTCTTGTTTTTGCAGCTACAGCTGATAAATTCCAATGAACCCGGGGTGATCATGTTTAAGACTGATGCACTGAAATGCAGAGTAGCCCTTAGTCCTAAAACCAACCAAACACTTCAGCTAAAAGTGACACCCGAAAATGCAGGACAGTGGAAACCTGATGAACTTCAAGTTTTGGAGAAATTCTTCGAAACAAGAGTATGTGTTTCTTAATGCATAATTTTAATACACTCAGTGAAATAGAATCAAGGTAGAATAAAGAGTAACTTAACTTGCTTTATTTATCCTTATAGGTTGCAGGACCACCATTTAAAGCCAATACATTAATAGCTTTCACCAAGCTGTTAGGAGCGCCTACACACATCCTCAGGGACTGTGTGCATATTATGAAGCTAGAGCTGGTAAGTTACAGAGACAAACTTTTCTAGCCAGGTCAATCAGAGGAGGTTGGAGTTGGTGGGAGAGCATATGTTGGTTTTCACCATTATGTACCTGCATTTTCCTCTTGCATTTTTAACTTAAATTTTATTTGTCTTGGGTAGGTAATACAATCCTCTTGTATCTTTAGAGTTTAGAATGAGACAGTGGGAAATTTCACATCCTTCCTTGTCCAGCTGTCTAGTCCTCCTCCCCATAGGTAACCTAAGTTGCCAGTGACTTCCCTCTTACAAAAACAAATACATTTAATATCTTCTTCCTATTCTTAGATCATGAAGTAATCCTCCCATGCCTAATAGCATTTATTGAAAAAGCTGTTTTCTCTGTGGAAATTTTTAATGCCGCTTCTTTCCTATGAAAGTATACAATTATATAGTTGGAATCCAGGTGGAAGCTAATTTTATTTTTCCAGTTTTACAGTAGTCCATTTTAATGTTTCTAGCATTGCTTCGGGTAACTGTAAATACCTCACTCCTTTTTTCAGTCGGTATTTTATTGTTAATATTGGGACGTCACTGTCCCTTTGCTAATAGTCTCAGCATGTGGCTTCTGCTCTGATAGGCTATAGGAAACATTATTTATGTTTTAAAAAAATCCATTTGAGTTTTTTTAAAGGAGTAAATATTGTCACTAAAAAAGCTCCAGTAGATATAATTTAAAATGAGTAATACAGTTTGACCAGTTGCTTTTAGGGAAGGAGGTGGAAATGAGACTGGGAAGTCTAGATTGGCCCCAGTTAGGAAGTGTCTTGAATGCCAGTGTTGGTCCCTGGGTGGCAGGGTCGGGGTGCTTGGGGCAGCATGGATCCCTGCGTGAGAATTTGTAAGCAATATTAGAACTATAGGACATTTGTCTGACAGTGTTGTAAGGGTAGACTGGGAGAGGCAGCCACCAGGAGGGACCGTTACAGGGGCCATGGGAGAAGTTATGGATCCCTCAGCTCCTTGGCATCAGTGAAAAGAGAGAGGCGGGAACGGATGTCAGAGACAACAAGGAAGCAGAACCCGCAGGCCTTGGGGATTAATGAAGTGGGAGGAAAGGAAAGGGAACATATTCATAAGCCGAGAGCGTGACTCTTCAGTTAGCAACTTCACATGTGTATTTCCTTTGAAAAAATGCAGGTTATCAACTTCACGATCTGTTGATAAGTGAATATAGAATTCCAGTTTCAGGCTCCTACACTACAATATAATTTTAAACATTAGTATGATTTTATCATGATTTTTTTTTTCCGAAACAGTTTCCTGACCAGGCAACACAGCTAAAATGGAACGTTCAGTTTTGCCTGACGATCCCTCCCAGTGCACCACCAATTGCGCCTCCTGGGACACCTGCTGTGGTGCTGAAATCCAAAATGCTATTTTTTGTAAGTACTACCTGGTGTGTGTTTGTGTGAGTTTAGACTTCATGTAATCTTGGTTTCCGTAGTAAGAAGTATATTGAACCTGGTAATTGTGTGACACAGTTGTATCTTAATCATGGTATTTAGTTGTTGGTCATTTATTTTGTTATATTTAATTTTCTTTTACTTGTTGTATCTTTAATCTGAGTAAATGATTGTACCTTTGAATCATTTTCTGTATTTTATTTTCTTACTGTGTTTTTATTTTCTTTTGTATGTGTTGTATGTCAACAGCTTCAGCTGACTCAGAAGACCTCAGTCCCTCCCCAAGAACCTGTTAGTATTATAGTTCCAATCATTTATGACATGGCTTCAGGTACCACCCAGCAGGCAGACATTCCCAGGCAGCAGAACTCTTCTGTTGCTGCTCCCATGATGGTCAGCAACATTCTGAAGAGGTTTGCAGAGATGAACCCACCACGACAAGGTACATGACCAGTAGATGATATTTTATTGCATATATGTTATAAACGTTCTTCTGAGAGATCCCCCTTTCTCCCCTCTGCTTCTTCCTTACCCACCTCACCCCTCCAATCCTAGTAGTAAAGCTATGGTTGCCGTGGCCCTCTTAATGTCTGCCTGTCGCTTTCTTCCTTTCTCACTGGCTCTTCAGTTTTGTCCACGTCTCTGCTGCCTGGACTTTATTTTTGTTCGTGATTAGGACTGACCCAGTTGCTAATGCCAGAAGCTTGTATTTATAGCACACATTGCTACTAAGCCGTAGGTTAGGATGATAGAATTTTCCATGGCTGTGAATTCCTGCCCCACCATCGATACCTGCCACTCTGTACGTCACCAAGTTGAAATGCATGTTGGTTTCTCATATTTCATGGTTCAGTCATGAATAGAATAATAGCATCCAAATTTCTGTATCTCCTAAATGTTTTGTGAAGAATAAAAGCTGATACAAATGGCTTCCTGCTTTTTGGGCTTCTTACATAAGTGTTAGGTGGGTGCAAGTGAACCTTTTCACCAAGTGCACAGTGAAGCTCTCAAACGGAACATTTTCGAGGAGACCAGAATGATTCTGGCAGATAAACACGGTCCCTTCAATACTGGAGTAGCCTATGCTTAACCTGGAACTCCTGGCAGTGCTAAATTTTTGGTTATAAAACATAATGCTCAGCAAAGAGAACTTATCTTCCATTCTGCTTGTTTCTAACATTAAGGAAATTAAAGTACATTTTGCTTATATCTAATATTAAGGAAGTCCTCTATATCTTTCTGTTCAGATTAGTATGATAACAGAATTCATTTTTTTTAAACGAGGGGAAGTTGTTCTCTGAAACATTTTTTAGTTACCACAGTGTCAAAATTTTACTAGACACAGGATCATGGGAGAAGTTATATTTTCAGCTATTTGTTACCCCATATTATGTACAAAGACAAGTTCTACCTAAGTATAGTTTATAAGGAACGCACTGGGCAGTAGAGAAGGGTGTGCTGCTTTTGTTGTAATGCTTCTTCCACTTATAATTTTCTGCTTTCATCCTTTGACTTATCTCTTCTTTCAGCTCAAAATAGGTCGTCCTTCAGTATCAAAGTTTAAAGCTATCAGCATTTTCAAAGCATGCATTATATTTGCAGTATAATCTTGATCACAAACACCATTCTTTCACAAGCAGATGACTATCATGTCTCATGG
>SJYT01063927.1:46092-64979 GCA_006410635.1 Cephalophus harveyi
ATGGAGACGTCCACTGGGGAAACTGCCGGCCGGCCCTCTGGCCGGTCGACGCCTGGGAGGTGGCCAAGGTAAGTATCTCCGGTCGAGTGGGTAGGAGTTGGCCTACCAGGTAGGCGTTACCTGGAGCCCGGGGCTTCTGTCCGCTCTCTATGGAAGCTGAAGCCTCACAAGCAGATGCAGAGAGAGATTGGGCTTTTGATCTAGTGTCTAGGTGGTTCAGGGCTGTTATATCGGACCCAGGGCAGCTTGGTGAAGTAGAAGATTTCAACAGGTGTGGCTGGGGCAAGGTGTGGAGCGAGCATCCTGAGCACGCAAGGCGTTTATGAGAGTAGGCTTCCTGAATTGCTCTTTTTGTCTGTAGAGTGTCATGTAGATGGCAGAATAAAGCAAAGAAAGTTGGGGCAAAGATAGAAAGGACCATGAGTGCGCAGCTAAGGCATAAAACTTTGGGGAGGAGGGTTGGTGTAGGCAGCAAGATAGAAGGGAGGTTATTAGGCCTGTTTTCAGGTCTTGGCGCTGTGACTCACTAGCTGGGCAGATGGAGGAATTTTTTTGACTTTTTGGTATTTGCCAGAAGCCCAGTAGGGGGTAGGAGGGGCCTGTCGAAGTCACCTCCGAACCTGCATTCACCTTTGGAGGTGCCCTGGGAAGCCGGAATCAGAAGTGCAGCCCTGGGCCAGCCTCTGTTCCCTAACCTCAAAAATGAGGAAATTGGACTATATCAGTGACCCCCAGACTTTTGGCTATCACGGAGCAGTCATTACACCCTCTTCCTCTCTCTCTCTCTTTTTTTGTTGCTGCCATAGAATTGCCAGCTTCTACTTTTACCTAGACAAGAAGACTTAAAACTCTACCCTTTACTGGTATAGAGTGAAGGTCCCTCAGCTGCTGCCTTCATGCCCTCAGAATCCACTTGAAGCCCTTGCCATATGTTTCTGCCACTCTTTCCCCTCATCACTGCTGTCACCCGCAGACCTAGTCAAACCCCATCTTCTCAGTTTCTAGACTCCCCGCTTGAGCATCCTCTGATTTCACCCACCTCAGCCTCCCACTTGCAGGCTCACATCTGGGGCCGTGTCAGCACAGGGAACTGTGGTGTCCAGCAGCGTCCTTACTCAGCACACTTGTTAACATCTCCCGCCCCAAGCTTAGCCCCTTGTCCCTATACAATGTTCACAGCTCTGAGGTTTCCCCTGCTTTCCCAGTCCCCAGCAGCCTTGGTCCTCCCCACGTCCTTTGTCTCCTCGGCTAGCCCAGATTCCATGGTCCATCATTCTGTTTAGTCCTTTGCCGTTTTCTCGGCCTTTATTCTCCTTTCTCTGCATTGGCCAGGCCCCAACTCCAGCCTTCCTGACAGCATCATCTACTTCAGCTCGAAGGGAGCTGATCAGTTTCACTTTCAGTTCTTAATCACCAGCCCCCGCCCAACCCCCTGCCGTCTGGCTGTCTCTCCATAGGCTCCTGTTTCCCAGAGACAACTGTTACTGCCCTTCCCTCCACCCTCAATCCCAGCTTCTAATCTTGCTCTCTGGAGTTCACGGATAGCCCCAGATATGTGCTTCCTCGTCTTTCTGCCAGACTTAACAACCTATCTCCGTGTGCACCATCTTCTTCCTTCTGCTACAAAGAAGGAAGGGCATCTCATCTCTCCTCTTACCTCCACTTGAGTGTTGGACCTTATCCCCTCCCACCTGCCCAACGACTTTGAATCTCCAGTTATCTACTCTTCTGACCTGCCAGCTTACTCCTATCACTGTCCAAATAGTATTGCCTTGGTTTATTCAGTTTTTTAAAAGAAAATAGATTAAATATATAGTTACTGTATGACTTAGCAGTGCCATTCCTAGGCACATACCCAGTGAAATTGAAACATACAGCTGCCTAAAAACCTGTGGACAGATATTCACAGAAGTAGTACTATACACACTAGCCAAGAGGTTGAAACAACACAGATGTCCATCAACTGATGAATGGGTAAGTGAAATGTGGTCTGTCCAGACAATGGAATATTATTTAGCCATAAAAAGAAATTAAGTATTTGTAACATAAAAATACTAATGGGGGCAGAGGGTGAAGTACTGATACATGCTATCTTTTCTTGAACCTTGAAAACATGCTAAGTGGAAGAAGCTAGTCATATAGTGTACGATTCCATTTATATGCAATGTCCAGAACAGGCAAATCTATAGAGGCAGACAGTAGACTAGTGTTGCCAGGGCCTGGAGGAGAAGAGGGGGCAAGAGGTGATGGGTAGAGGGTTTCTTTTGCGGGTGATGCAAATGTCCTAAAATCAACTGTGGCAATGGTTGCACAACTTTGAATATACTAAAAACCAGTGAACTGTAAATGCTTAATTTTTTTTAATGAGGTGTAGTTAGTTTCAAGCATACACCGTAATGATTTGATATATGCTTTGTGAATTGGTTATCATGATAAGTCTAGTTAACATCCGTTACCACGTGTGGTTACAATCTTTTTTTTCTTCTGATGCAAACTTTTAAGACCTATTCTCTTAGCAACTTTCAAATACTACATCCCCAGGACTTACTTATTTTAAGACTGGAAGTTGGTAACTTTTGCTTCACCCATTTTGCCCCCTTCCTCCACCCTCCCCCACCCCTGGCAACCACCAGTCTCTTCTCTGCATCTATGAGCTCGGGTTTGGGGGTTTATTTTAGGTTCCAGATATAGTGAGATCATATGGTATTTGTCTTTCTGTGACATTTCACTTAGCATAATGCCCTCACAGTCCATCCATGTCATTGCAAAGAGCTGTATACTTTTAAGTGGGTGAATTATAATAGTATATGAATTACATCTTAGTAAAGCTGCTTTTTAAAAAAAATTTTAAATAAACACTTGGAAAATAAACTGTAGAAGGAAATGAAAGCTCCCCTTATCCATTCCCTTCTGCTGTCTCTCCATTTCTCTAATTGCCTCCCATATGTATTCCCAGTAGAACCTCTCAAAAAGTGCGTTATGCCTCATTCTCTTTTCCTCCAGTCCCACTGACTCTTCAACCCACTGCCCCCTGGCTTCTGCCGCCCCTGCCCCTCCGCTGCATCTGTCTTGTCAGGGGCACACGTGACCTTCAGCTCTCCAGCCTCCTCCTTCCTACCTCTCAGACATTCAGCACTGCCACACTGCCGGCCACTCCTCTTCTTGAAACCGTCCCGGCCGTGAGGCATCTTCCTCTCTGAGTATCCTCCTGTCCCCCCAGCTCTTCCTCCTCAGGCTCTTTCTGAATGTCAGTTAGCCTTCCTTGGGCCTCTTCTGTCCCCCACTTCTTCTCCCCTGGTGGATATTGCTCAGGCCCGTGGAGTGAGATATTAAATACTACATTTCTGCCGACAGAACAGCTCTCTGCTCTCTTCTGTGCTCCGGAGGCCCATCTCTGCCACGTGATGCTTTCACTTCCTCAGTTCCTAGGCACTTTGTCTTCTCAAGCTGGACTCTTCATCTCTCCCTCCCAGCCTGTCCCCATGCCCCACCACCAACCACCTACAATCATTCTTGCTTCATCTCTTCCCCCCTCTCCCCCTCTTATTTGTACTTGCAGATTATTTTTGGAATCCTCCTCACCCTCTCTAGATCACGGCTCTCGACCCCTTCTCCTGCCAGCCTCCCACCTGGCTGCCCCTGCTGCTCTGGTCACCCTTGATGGAGGATGTGCAGTCTTCATGTGGGAATTAGATCACTTTCTTCCCTTGCCCAAAATCTTTGGATGGCTTCCTGATGTCCTTAGAATAAACTCTAGACTCCATGTCAAGGCCAGTAAGGCCCAGCATATCTGGCCCCTGTTTATTTCTCCAGCCTCTTCTCCTACTACTCAGTGAAGAGACAGAAGGGGGTCCATGCATGCATGCTAAATCATGTCTGACTCTTTGTGACCCTGTAGACTGTAGCCCACCAGGCTCCTCTGTCCATGGGATTCTTCAGGCAAGAATGTTGGAGTGGGTTGCCATGCCCTCCTCTGGGGGATCTTCCAAACCCAGGGATTGAGCCCAGGTCTCTTATGTCTCGTGCATGGGCAGGCAGGTTCTTTAGCAGTGTGCCACCTGGGAAGCCCTTCAGGAGTGGGTAGTGAGAAGCAATCAGATGTGTTTCTCACCCTGTGCCTGTCACATTTGGAAGGCAGTAGTGGTCGATGCCATTTTAAGAAACAGATGTCAGCGGCAAGGAGGCAGTGGCGCCTCCTCATTGGCTTCTGGTTCCAAAGAATGGGAAAAGTACTAGAATAAAACCTTCATGTGGAGAAACCTTCATGTGGTTTATTTTGGTGAGAAAATGCCAGACTGGACATACCTTGTAAGGGGCAAGAGAAACTGCCTGGTCTTGAGTCAACTAAGGCCCCTCTCACTTTGGATGGCCCTCTCAGCCATGTTTCTTTTCTTCGTTTCCTCTCCATTTCATCATTTCTTCAAATTAATTGGCCTGTGATACATTAGTTAAGTTTTTGGTTAACATTTGCAGCATCCATAATCAACTTCTTTCAGTGGGTTGGGACATGGCAGTGTCTGTTAAGATAGAGACAGTGATGGGGGTTTCCCTGATGGCTAAGATGGTAAAGAATCCATCTGTAGTGCAGGAGATGTGGGAGATGTGGGTTTGATCCCTGGGTCGGAAAGATACCCTGGACAATTCCATGGACAGAGGAGCCTAGAGGGCTGTAGTCCCTTACAGTCCAGGGGGTCGCAGAGTCGGACACAACTGAGCAACTAACACTTTCATGTAGTGTACAGTATACAAATTCTCAGTCATGTGAGGCCAGGGTGTGTCATTCAACCACTATCAGGAAGGAGCCCTGATTCTCCTTGCTGGGCGTTGGCCCCTGCCACGTGCCTTTTTCAAAATAGCACTACGAGCAGCACTATAGGAAGTGGCTGGTTGCCTGCCTACAGAAATGTGTCTGTAGTCAAGGCAGCAGGTCTCTTTATTTAGAGTTCTTTTTGTGAGTCATTTTTCATACGTCATCTCTTTTAGTCTCTTAGCAGGAATGTACTCTTTTGTGGCTTGGTAAAGTTGGTACATTCAGACATAAATTTGGAAATATTTCAGGAAAGAAATATACCCAAGCCTTGTTAAAACACTATTTTGTGGGTCCACACCATAAAATCCTACCAAAGGCAAGATCATGCTAGAATGAGGCCGTTCTGTTGGATCTAGTATCTCACACCCTGGGACTCCATCTGTAATGCCTATGTAAGTTCTGCTTACCTTGCACCATCAGCATCATAATTACCAACATTTGTGGCCTGTGTATTCTCATGTGCCCGGAGAAGGCAATGGCACCCCACTCCATTACTCTTGCCTGGAAAATCCCATGGGCGGAGGAGCCTGGTGGGCTGCAGTCCATGGGGTCGCTAAGAGTTGGACACGACTGAGCGACTTCACTTTCATGCATTGGAGAAGGAAATGGCAGTCCACTCCAGTGTTCTTGCCTGGAGAATCCCAGGGACTGGGGAGCCTGGTGGGCTGCCGTCTATGGGGTCACACAGAGTCGGCCACGACTGAAGTGACTTAGCAGCAGCAGCATCCTGATGTGCCAGGCACCATGCAAGTGCTTTACCCGCATTGACTCATTTAATTCTCGAAACATCCTTCAAGGTAGATGAGGACAGTTATCCCCGGTTTACTGATGAGGGATCTGAGGATAGATAACTAGCCCAAGGTCACGCAGTTGACAGGTGGCAGAAGAGTGTTTTGCAGCCCAGCTCTGTCACATTCCAAAGCCCAAATTCTTCACATTCTACCACCATACTGAACTTTCACTTTGGAGCAACTATTAGTTTTAAATCATCTTAACAACTCAGCCACTGAAACTTAAGGGGGAATAAAGGGGTGTTTTCTACCCCTTTCTTTCTTTGCATGCTCAGTCCTGTCTGATTCTTTGCACCCCGCTGTGGAATGTAGCCCTCCAGGCTCTTCTGTTTATGGAAATTCTCCAGGCAAGAACACTGGAGTGGGTAGCCATTCTCTTCTCCAGGGGAATCTTCCCAACCCAGGGATCGAACCCCAGTCTCCTGCCTTGCAGGCAGATTCTTTTACCACTGAGCCACCGGGGAAGCCTGCTTCCTACGCCTGCCTCCTGCTTATATGCCGTTAAGAAAGGACAGTCAGGTCAGGTGTGGAAGTGTCTCTACTAGCAGGGGGACAGATAAAGCGGCTCTTCAGTTACTGCCCTGGGCTGAGGCTTGGCTGCCGCAGTGTTTCCTGACTTGCATTGTGAACTCATGAGGCTCCAATTTAACTTTAGCATGAGAGTTTCAGTCGTCCTTGGGGGACCAGGCAGATAACGTTTTTTGTTCCACTAGCCCCGTGTAGATAGATGTCTCTGGCTTGGAGGAGACTCATGAGCCTCTTGGGCCTCCCCTGCTGCAGGCCTTCATGCCCCGAGGACTAGCAGACAAATCGGGACCCGAGGAATGTGACGCAGTTGCTCTTCTGAATCTCATCAACTCCTGCGATCACTTCGTGGTTGATCGAAGAAAAGTCACAGAGGTAAGAACCCTCAGATTGCCAAGCAGATGCTGCCAAGCAGGAACCACACCCTGTGTTGCTAAAGCAGCCACATGGGTGGAGCTCACAGTCTTTCCCCCAGACAGTGGTGCACAGAGGAGTTACACTTAGGTCCACCGTTGGCGTTGCTGAGCAGGTGAGCAGCGCTCTCGCCACATGTACCTGCTCTGATGTCCGGAACCCCCTTGTGAAAGCAGCTGACCCTTCAGCTCTCCCTGATGGAACTTTCCCAAGTTGTTAAACAACTTGCCGTTGCACTGTGTGTCGCTAAACTGGCAAACCTCAAATTTTTCCTCCCTGTTCCGTCATAAACTGAGGCAAAGTAATTTTCCATATTTGAAAAAACAAATACAGAGCAATGCATCATTCTCTTCATTGGATGCCAGTATTTGAGTCCTGCCCTTCTCAATCTCATTGGCTAACAGTTGAAAGACCAAGTTGAAAGTGAAAATGTTAGTCATTCAGTCGTGTCTCTTTGCGACCCCATGGACTATAGCCCTCCAGGCTCCTCTGTCCATGGAATTTCCCAGGCAATACTGGAGTGGGTAGCCATTACCTTCTCCAGGGGATCTTCCCAACCCAGGGATTGAACCTGGGTCTCCCAAATTGCAGGCAGGTTTTTTAGACCACTGTGCTTGTCAGACATCCTCTGGGAGATTTCAGCTGTCTCTGTTTCACCAGAGGACAGCTCTGGTGCATTTGTTACTCTGAGGATCATTAAAAAGTATATATGGCATACACAGATTATTTATAATATGTGCAGAAATCCATGTATATTTTGGTAGCATGCCAGCGGCCAAAGGGACTGAGAGTCCTTTACCATCAGCAAAGACAAAAACTGTCACAATAAAAAACTGACCCCTTTGATAGCTTTTCATCAAGAATGTGGAAGACTGGGCAGGAATTATATATTAACATTAAAAGAGTTTTGCATTGTCTGCTTCAGCCTTTGGGTATTTTCAGAGCCAGTAGCCAATACTCTTGCTCTTTGGCAGGTGTTTTAAAAAATGTGTATTTATTTTTGGCTCTGCTGGGTTTTCGTTGCTGTGTGGGCTTTTCTCTAGTTGCAGCAAGCAGGGGCTCCTCTCTAGTTACAGTGTGCGGGCTTCTCATTGTTCTGGCCTCTCGTGGAGCGTGGACTCTGGGGCTTCAGCAGTTGTGGTGCATGGGCTCAGTTGTTGGCAGCTCACGGGATCCAGAATGCAGGGTCAGTAGTAAGGCCATGGGCTCAGCTGCCCATGCCCATCACCATGGAGGCATGTGGGATCTTCCCAGACCATGGATGGAACCAGTGTCCCCTGCATTGCAAGGCTGATTCTTAACCACAGAACCACTACGGAAACCCTGGCGGGTGTTTTTAAGTTAGGGCATTTGGAGGATTGTGTAAGAGAGATTCACCCAAGAGTTCAAGGACTCAGGACAGTTGTACGCTTGTTTATATTTCTTACCTTGATTAATTTAGTCTTCAAATGACAGGGGGTTGAATAAGCCTTGGCAACACCTGCCGGCCACATACTTGTGGATTTTAGAATGAACAAGGCCTTTCTGTGATTTTTCTCTGGAGTTCCAAAATCTCAGTGTACCCCACTGTTGGATTTTGAAGGTTTCTCTCTCTCTCTTTTTTTTTCTTTTTGTCTTTCTGTAGGTGATTAAGTGTCGTAATGAGATCATGCACTCTTCAGAGATGAAAGTATCTTCTGTATGGCTACAAGATTTTCAGATGAAGATCCAAAATTTTCTAAATGAATTCAAGAATATCCCAGAGATTGTGGCGGTATACTCCCAAATAGAACAGGTAAAAATTACATTTAGCAGTTCTGGCATAAAGAACTAAGGGCAAGTAAAAGGAGCCACAGTCACTTATTTATTTATTTTTCTTAATATATATATTTTATTGAAGTATAGTTGATGTACAATGTTTCAGGTGCACAGCAAGATGATTCAGTTATACATATACACATATATTATTTTTGAAATTATTTTCAGTTATAGGTTATTACAAGATACTGACTGTGGTTCCCTGTACTATACAGTAAACCTTTGTTACTTGTTGCATATCTATTTTTTAAATTAGAAATCTAGCATTCTATTCATACTAAGTCAAACAAGTAGAATCAAAATGTCATAAAGTTTTTAGTTAGGCAAAAATTCATAAGTTTTCTTAAAATATATATCTGTCTCTTATACACATCTAGATGTGTATAAGAGACAGGAAAGATACCCTGGACAATTCCATGGACAGAGGAGCCTAGAGGGCTGTAGTCCCTTACAGTCCAGGGGGTCGCAGAGTCGGACACAACTGAGCAACTAACACTTTCATGTAGTGTACAGTATACAAATTCTCAGTCATGTGAGGCCAGGGTGTGTCATTCAACCACTATCAGGAAGGAGCCCTGATTCTCCTTGAGAGAAAAAATATCAAAAAACACATGGAGAAATTGGAAAATATAAACAAAATCAAGTGGGAGTACTGAATATGAAATAGAAAAAATGAAACAAGCTAGATAAAAATAAAAGATCATCATATTCACAGTCACTTATTTAGAATTTAAAGCTTATTAGATTTACACAAAATTTTAGAATGTAAGCATGTTTAGAATGTAAGCATGTTGACATGAAGTCAGAATTGTGATTCATCTGAGCAGCTTTTTCTGTGGTCACGGGATGATATTAGAATGGACCCAGTCAACAATGTTTAATTATAAATTCTTCCGTGGTAGGGCAGCTGGTAAAGCATCCACCTGCAATGCAGAAGACCCTGATTTGATTCCTGCGACCCCATAGGCAGCAGCCCACCAGGCTCCCCCGTCCCTGGGATTCTCCAGGCAAGAACACTGGAGTGGGTTGCCATTTCCTTCTCCAATGCACGAAAGTGAAAAATGAAAGGGAAGTCGCTCAGTCGTGTCCAACTCTTCATGACCCCATGGACTGTAGCCTACCAGGCTCCTTCACCCGTGGGATTTTCCAGGCAAGAGTACTGGAGTGGGGTGCCATTGCCTTCTCCGAATTTGATTCCTAGGTCAGGAAAATCCCCTGGAGAAGGAATAGGCTACGCATTCCAGTATTCTTGGGCTTCCCTGGTGGTTCAGACAGTAAAGAATCCTCCTGCAATGCAGGAGACCTGGGTTCGATTCCTGGGTTGGGAAGATCCCCTGGAGAAGAGAATAGCTACCCACTCCAGTGTTCTTGCCTGGAGAATTCCATGGACTGTATAGTCCATGGGGTTGCAAAGAGTTGGACATGACTGAGTGACTTTCTCTTTCATGTTTATGTAACCCATTGGAATCTCTCTCTCTCTCTCTTTTTTTTTTTTAATATATTTTCCATTCAGTTCATCTGTTTGTTTGGTAACCCAACAGCTGTTGACATCTGACTGGGCTGTTTACATCCCTGAGGAAGATCAGCGAGATGGGTGTGACAAAGGAGTTTACCTGAGTGAGAGCCAAGTAAACGAGATAGAAATGGAATTACTAAAAGAAAAACTTCAAGAGCTCTATCTGCAAGTAAAAGAACAAGAGGTGTTGCCTGAAGAGGTAAAAAAAAAAACACAAAAACTCACTATATCCTCTATGTGAGTAAACAAAGCAAAGAAAGTCCCCAGGGAGGAAGAGTAGCTCATTTTAACTTGTCACCTGTTATGTTTCTGATTGAAAAGTCAAATAATTTCTAGACATGAATATTCTTTTGGCATAAAATACTGTTACCCTTAAATATTTTTACTGGATCAGCAAACATTTGGGTGCCTAGTATGTGCCACTGAGTGGAAAACTACAGGAAGGGTGACCACGGAATCCTGAGCCTCAGGCTCTGGGGAGTGTCTGCAGGTCAAGGTGGGGAGAAAGGGTTGCAAAACCAGCTTTGCTGAGAGATGCTGTTTCACTGGGTTGTGGTGGTGGTGGTGATTTAGTCGCTCAGTCGTGTCCGACTGTTTGCAGCCCCATGGACTGCAGCCAGGCCTCCCTGTCCATCACTGGACTAAGAATCAAATCAGAGTTTGGAAAATTGGCAAGAACAGAAGGGCGTTCTTGGCAGAAGAAACAGCACTTGCCAAGGCATGAAAGACTAGCCTGGGCCAGACGGTGACGAGTCTGTGTAGGAGGGAGGTGTGGTCAGGTGTGAGGGTGGTCTGGCAACTCAAAGCCACATTTTGAAAGGTTTTCTGTGCCACACTAAGAGGTTTGGACCTTATTCCCTCAAAGCAGTTGGCAGCCAACAGGGGTTTTAAAGCAAGAGAGAGTAAATGAAATAGATTAGATCATGGCTTTTGCAAAGTGAAGTCTTAGTGCAGTCAGAGGTTGAAGACAAGCCAGGAGGCTCTTGCAGTTGTGTGAGGATGAGAGAAAAAGGACATAAGCTAGAGGTGTGCAGGAGGCAGGGAGCCAAGTTCTGGAGGCACTGCTGAGCAAAGCTGATGGCTTGTAGTTGCCAGTGAGATTTCTTGGACCCAGCAGGAGGTGGCAAAGTTTAAAGGATCAACAAGGCTTCTAGCTCTGGACACTGCAGGCTAATGAGGGTCTCAAGTACAGGAGCTAGGAATCTCCTTTGTTACAGGCAAGGTATTTAAAAAAGTTAACAATAATAGAATTATATTGTTGTAAGGTTTAGAAATATCCTGCTGGATTAGAATTCCAAATTCCCAGGAGATCTTGGACAGGTCATTTTATCTGTCCATTCCATCTTGTCCAAGGAAAGTAGTTTTGCTGATTACTTCGTTAAACACAGCGTGTTTTATTTATTTTTTTAATAGGCTGATTTTGAAATTTACTTTCTTTTAACTTGTTTATTTTGTGTTGGAATATAGCCAATTAACAATGTTATCATAGTTTCAGGTGAACAGCAAAGGGACTCAGCCATACATATACATGTATCCGTTCTCCCCCAAGTGCTTTCCAGGTGGCTCTAGTGGTGAAGAACCCACCTGCCAATGCGGGAGACAGAGACGCAAGTGCAGTCCCTGGGTCAGGAAAATCCCCTGGAGAAGGGCATGGCAACCCACTCCGGTATTCTTGCCTGGAGAATCCCATGGACAGAGGAGCCTGGCGGGCTACAGTCAGTGGGTCACAAAGAGCCGGATGTGACTAAAGTGACAGCACGCACGCATTGTCCCCCAAACTCCCCTCCCATCCAGGCTGTCGTATAAAACACAGCATGTTTTAATACGAAGTGTGTACTTCCTTTTTGAGGCCATGCTCCGTACTGGTCCATGTGCCTTTGTTAAGTCACCCGACCCTGACCAGGTGTTTCACTCAGCTTGATGGGCTCCTTTGGCAAGGGGACTGGATACCAGTGGTTTGGGGGCACACCCACCATGGCACACAGTAGGTATTTAAGATGATGAATAAGACTGTGAAATCTGTTTTCTAAATCCGTCTGTTTCATCTGGCTTTATTTGAAAATGCCATTAGAACTAACCCCCAAAGTCAGCCAACAGATGAAAACCAGGGGCTCAGGGTCATGGACCCCAGGTCATCAGAAATTCTGTCTTCTTCCTTGAGGGAGCTGCAGTTCTTTTCCTGTTTGTGTAACAAAGAGCAAAACGCATCAGTAGCAACACACTGAAACCAGGAGTCTCTGCCAGTTGAGAGTGGGAAGGGACCCTGGCAATTCGCTGCTGTGCAGCAACCCTGGGAGCAAGTGCTGCTGCGTGAGAGGCCTCAGGGCTGGGGCGGGAGGGCTGGCCCGGGGGTCGCCCCACTCTGACCCTGAGCCTGCCTTCCCACATGCCACGCAGTGGTTATCCTGTCTTCTGTCATGTCATCAAGGAGCTAGCAATTGGAAATTTTGACCCCTCATTATCTCCATTTTACAGAGAGGAAATTGGGGTTAATTGACTTGTCCTCTGGGTCCCAAAGTCTCTAGATAGGGGTGATAAATTCTCATTTTTCATGCTTTCTGTTCAGTAGACCGTGGCATTTCTTTTGATATTTCAATTGATCAGAATGTAAGTTTGGCTTGATTGGCATGCTATCTCAGAAGCTGCAGGTTGTCTATACACGATGCGTGGAAAGGACTTCTTTGGAAATTTTAGCACCATGTATGATTATTCACGTTCTTTCAGGTTAGTCTCCAAAGTCAGAGGATTTGAAAAACCAAATTTCAGTGACCGTAAAACACTATGAATTGCATGACACATCATTGATTCAGTTACTTTCAAAGAAAAAAAACGCTGCTCATTTACTGTAAGATACATGGTGGGCTTCCCAGGTGGCGCTAGTGGTAAAGAACCCACCTGCCAATGCAGGAGACTAAGAGACACGGATTCGATCCCTGAGTCAGGAAGATTCCTGGAGGAGGACATGGCAACCCACTCCAGCATTCTTGCCTGGAGAATCCCATGGACAGAGGAGCCCAGAGGGCTATAGTCCATAGGGTTGCAAAGAGCTGGACACGACTGAAGCAACTTAGCATGCAAGCTCGTGCTATGAATGGTAAAGTGCAATCTCATTTGAGATGTTAAAATATGAGAAAACATACAGTAAGGAATCAAGAAATACAGTGGTTGTATTATGAGCATGGGACTTTTGGTGAATGTTTCTGGTGTTCGTTAAAGCTGCAGGGCTAGGGTGGTCCACCTCAGAGCCAAATGGGAGCAGCAGGTGCCACCCAAGAGCCCTTCACACACACCTGCTTTGTTAGGATCTCGGGGCTCAAAGTTCAGCGAAAGAACGTCGAGCGCCATAAGTGGCTAACAAACATGTAAAGAAGTTGCACATCCTTTTTTTAAAATTGGAGAATAATTGCTTTGCAGTGTCGTGTTAGTTTCTGCTGTGCAATGATGTGAATCAGCTCTAGGTATATATATATGCCTGTCTCTTATACACATCTAGTGTCTGTTAAGATAGAGACAGTGATGGGGGTTTCCCTGATGGCTAAGATGGTAAAGAATCCATCTGTAGTGCAGGAGATGTGGGAGATGTGGGTTTGATCCCTGGGTCGGAAAGATACCCTGGACAATTCCATGGACAGAGGAGCCTAGAGGGCTGTAGTCCCTTACAGTCCAGGGGGTCGCAGAGTCGGACACAACTGAGCAACTAACACTTTCATGTAGTGTACAGTATACAAATTCTCAGTCATGTGAGGCCAGGGTGTGTCATTCAACCACTATCAGGAAGGAGCCCTGATTCTCCTTGCTGGGCGTTGGCCCCTGCCACGTGCCTTTTTCAAAATAGCACTACGAGCAGCACTATAGGAAGTGGCTGGTTGCCTGCCTACAGAAATGTGTCTGTAGTCAAGGCAGCAGGTCTCTTTATTTAGAGTTCTTTTTGTGAGTCATTTTTCATACGTCATCTCTTTTAGTCTCTTAGCAGGAATGTACTCTTTTGTGGCTTGGTAAAGTTGGTACATTCAGACATAAATTTGGAAATATTTCAGGAAAGAAATATACCCAAGCCTTGTTAAAACACTATTTTGTGGGTCCACACCATAAAATCCTACCAAAGGCAAGATCATGCTAGAATGAGGCCGTTCTGTTGGATCTAGTATCTCACACCCTGGGACTCCATCTGTAATGCCTATGTAAGTTCTGCTTACCTTGCACCATCAGCATCATAATTACCAACATTTGTGGCCTGTGTATTCTCATGTGCCCGGAGAAGGCAATGGCACCCCACTCCATTACTCTTGCCTGGAAAATCCCATGGGCGGAGGAGCCTGGTGGGCTGCAGTCCATGGGGTCGCTAAGAGTTGGACACGACTGAGCGACTTCACTTTCATGCATTGGAGAAGGAAATGGCAGTCCACTCCAGTGTTCTTGCCTGGAGAATCCCAGGGACTGGGGAGCCTGGTGGGCTGCCGTCTATGGGGTCACACAGAGTCGGCCACGACTGAAGTGACTTAGCAGCAGCAGCATCCTGATGTGCCAGGCACCATGCAAGTGCTTTACCCGCATTGACTCATTTAATTCTCGAAACATCCTTCAAGGTAGATGAGGACAGTTATCCCCGGTTTACTGATGAGGGATCTGAGGATAGATAACTAGCCCAAGGTCACGCAGTTGACAGGTGGCAGAAGAGTGTTTTGCAGCCCAGCTCTGTCACATTCCAAAGCCCAAATTCTTCACATTCTACCACCATACTGAACTTTCACTTTGGAGCAACTATTAGTTTTAAATCATCTTAACAACTCAGCCACTGAAACTTAAGGGGGAATAAAGGGGTGTTTTCTAAGTGTTTGTTCTTTAAAATCATTTCTGATTTTTTAAACCCTGGTGGGGGAGCCACTTTCATAGGGAAGCTTGTGGAGAAAGGACAGTGACAGAATGCAGTCGAGGCAGGCGGGGAAAGGATGTAATTGACACTCCATTCGTTAATGGACAGATTTAGTTCATGAGTGAGTGCTGACGTGTGCAAGGCACAGTTCTAGAAGCTTGGCGTGCATCAGTGAACAAAACAAAGGTCCCCTTGGGGGAGACAGATGGTAAACGGTCCATGTAATAAGTAATGATGGGGCATTTAGAAAGAGGAGAAGGACTGTGTGGAGCAGAGTGTGGGGATCAGGAGTGGCCAAATGGGGACAGGTGTTGGGCTGTGACAGGTGGCATATCTGAAGGAGGAGCATTCAGGCCGAGGGCATGATGATATGAGCAGCGTAGGGGGAGTGTGGTAGGAGCAGATAGAAGGGAAGCCTTGTGAGCCGTTGGGTGGACCCAGGCTCTTCCTCCTGAGATGGCAGCAACGCTGCAGGACAATAAAAGGAGCACACTGGCCGCCACGTAGAGTATGCGGTCTGGGGACCAAAGATGGAACCAGGGAGATGTTAGGAGGCTGCCACAGTTACCTGGTCAGAGGGTCGTAGTTCGGGCCAGGGTAGAAGGGTGAAGAGTAGAGGTGATGAGAAGGGGGGGCACACATGGCGTGTGAGAGAAGGAAAGGCGTCAAAGACAAGTGCCAGGGTTTTGGCTTAAGTGCTGAGAGTACTTACTAACCATCTTTTGCCTAGAATAGTGCCTACCAGGCACATAGTAGGCTCAGAATTGGTCAATCACACAGTCACATCTGACTCTGTGACCCCTATGAACTGCAGCATGCCAGGCTTCCCTGTCTTTCACCATCTCCCAGAGTTTGCTCAGATTCATGTCCATTGAGTCGGTGATGCTAGCCAACCATCTCATCCTCTATCGCTCCCTTCTCCTGCCCTCATTCTTTCCCAGTATCAGGGTCCTCTCTGATGAGTCAGCCTTCGCATCAGGTGGCCAAAGTATTGAAGTTTCAGCTTCCACATCAGTTCTTCTAATGAACATTCAGAGTTGATTTCCTTTAGGATTGATTGGTTTGATCTCCTTGCAGTCCAAGGGACTTCAAGAGTCTTCAGCACAATTCACAAGCATCAATTCTTTGGCATTGAGCCTTCTTTATGGTCCACCTGTCACTTTGGTACATGACTGCTGGAAAAACCATAACTTTGACTGCGTGGATCTTTGTTAGCAAAGTGGTATCTCAACTTTTTAATAACACTGTCTGGGTTTGTCATAGCTTTTCTTCCAAGGAGCAAGCATCTTTTAATTTCATGGCTACAGTCACTGTCCGCAGTGATTTTGGAGTCCAAGAAAATACGATCTGTCACTGCTTCCACTTTTTCCCCATCCTATTTGCCATGAAGTGATGGGACTGGATGCATCTTAGTTTTTTCAATGTTGAGTTTTAAGCCAGCTTTTTCACTCTCCTCTTCCATACTCATCAAGAGGCTTTTTACTTCCTCTTCACTTTCTGCCATTACAGTAGTATCATCTGCATATCTGAGGTTGTTGATAATTCCCCATGGCAGTCTTCATTCCAGCTTCTGAGTTATCCATTTAACTCTCACGATGCTTTTGTTAAATGATTGTCAGAAGGAAGGAATGTACCAGATGCAGTGCTATATGCTTTCAGTAGATTATATCTAACCCTTGCTAGAATCCTGGTTGGCAAATGTATGGTCATCCTATATTTGCATATATGGAAATAAGCTCAGAGAGGTCAAGTCTTGCCCAAAGTCACACAGCTAGCTAAGTGACAGAGCTGGGCTTCAATACCCAAGTCTGTCCAACTGTATTCCATAACTTTTCTAGTAATTAGTTTTTCCATCTTTACTTCCTCTTCCCACTTAACATATAAAGGTGCACAAGACTTCCCCATTCTTAATAATTAAAAAAAACTCCTTTTGACTCTATCCTCCCCCCAAGCTAAAATAATCACCTCTGTGAAGCACATTTCAAGAGCAGAGAGGGTCAGGAGGTGAGAGCATAAAGGATCATAGCTCTCAAGACATCACATGAGAGGGTCTCTGGGGAGGGAGGACCCCAGTCCATCTTAGTGCACAGACCAGGCCAGCATGGTCTCCGGCATCTGACGGGAATGCAGTAATGGGAAGGACCCTGGGCTGCATCTAGAACGCCTGGCACAGGCAATAAGCACTAACAGTGCAGTACCCACAGTGACTAACGTCCACTGTGAATAACATCACTGATACAAGCTTCATCGCACATCTCTATGGTTTCCAAATTTATTATTTAAGGAGCTTCCCTGGTGGCTGACTTGGTAAAGAATCCTCCTGCAATGTGGGAGACCCCGATTCGATTCCTGAGTCAGGAAGATGCCCTGGAGGAGAGCATGTATTCTTCCGTGGAGAATTCCCAAGGGCAGAGGAGCCTGGCCAGCTGCAGTCCATGGGGTCGCAAAGAGTCAGACATGACTGAGCGACTAAGCACAGCACACATCTTTCAGGCGGGGCTTCCCAGGTGGCTCAGTGGTGAAGAATCCACCTGCCAAGCAGGAGAGGCGAGTTTGATCCCTGGCTCAGGCAACCCACTCCAGTGTTCTTGCCTGAGAAGTTGCATGGACGGAGGAGCCTGGTGGGCTACAGTCCATAAGGTCATGAAGAGTTGGACACAACTTAGTGACTAAACAACAGCAGCAACAGCAGTCTTTCAGGGGCTGTAGGCTTGTTTCTAGCCATGTAATACACAGTTCCAGCTAGGACTTCCTGGTGGTTCAGTGGTTAAGACTCTGAGCTTCCACTTCAGGGGCTCGAGTTCGTTCCCTGGTCAGGGAACTGAGATTGCATATGCCTGGCCAAAAAATAAAAATAAATTGGAAAAAAAAACAAAACCCAGCTCCAGCTGAAGGGAACATCCCCATCTACTTAGTAACCTACCTGAAGACCTCAGCTTTGTTCCCTGTTCATCCTGGCCCCGAGTCCCTGCCAGTCTTCCCCTCCCTCCCATCTCTGGCAGCCATTGTTCTGCATCTGACTCTCTCATTCTCTCACGTCACAATGACCTGGTGCCTGCTTGGGTTCTCCACTAGGCGCCTGGCACCACAATCAATTGGGTACATCTCTAAAATTTAAGAACCACCACTCTGCTAGGAGTAGGGTACTCCATCACTTTTTGACCTAGTTTGGAATTGGGGGTCCCTTATTTAAAAAAAAAAAATTCATCATACCCCCAAAAGGTTAATAACTTTCCTCTTTGTGATAAGCACAGTGACCAGTTGAGGGTATCCTGGGATAAGCTGAGTGAAAATGTGTCTGTGGTACTATTCTGAGAGTACATACTTTTATTAAGTTTAAATGTCAGGGAGTATGTTACTGATGGGAGTTTAAATTGCTGTAACCTCTAGAGATGACAGTTTTGGCAAAATCTATTAACATTAAAACAGAAAACTCTATTAATTAAAACTCCATTCTGCTTCTAAAAGTAGATCCTACAAATAACCTGTCACTTTATACAAAATGACACATGTCCCAGGTTAGTTACTACAGCAGCATTTTTCTTAGCAGAAGGCTTGAAATAATGTTAAAATATGAAACATCCATAACTAAAAAACTGTTGAGCCATTAAAAAAAATGAGGCTACTCTTTATATTCTGATACAGAAAAAAAAATCAGTTGAATAATGTCTAATATGCTGCCATTGGTGTTTTTGTAAAATGTGTATGTGCCCATTATATCTCAGTAAAACTGGAATTTTAAAAATGTGTGCACATATACATGTGTTCATATGTAAAAGCATGGAGTATCTCTGGAAGAGATACAAGAAACTTCACTGTGGTTACCTCTAAGAGGAGCTGAGTGACTGGGGACAGGATGTGAAAGAGAACCAACTTTTTACCTTGTACCCTGTGTTCATTTGAATTTTGTACCAGTATATTTACTTCTAGTGAATAGGTATGTATTTTTATGAATACTGAGTAGTAATAAATGTACATATGTAGACATTTTTAATAGTCATCAGTTCAGTCACTCAGTCGTGTCCGACTCTCTGTGACCCCATGAATCGCAGCACGCCAGGCCTCCCTGTCCATCACGAACTCCCGGAGTTCACTCAGACTTGCGTCCATCGAGTCAGTGATGCCATCCAGCCATCTCATCCTCAGTCGTCCCCTTCTCCT
>SJYT01063927.1:65691-79444 GCA_006410635.1 Cephalophus harveyi
TGTTTGACCACTTCCAATTTGCCTTGATTCATGGACCTGACATTCCAGGTTCCTATGCAATATTGCTCTTTACAGCATCGGACCTTGCTTCTATCCCCAGTCACATCCACAACTGGGTATTGTTTTTGCTTTGGCTCCATCCCTTCATTCTTTCTGGAGTTATTTCTCCACTGATCTCCAGTAGCATATTGGGCACCTACTGACCTGGGGAGTTCCTCTTTCAGTATCCTATCATTTTGCCTTTTCATACTGTTCATGGGGTTCTCAAGGCAAGAATACTGAAGTGGTTTGCCTTTCCCTTCTCCAGTGGACCACATTCTGCCAGACCTCTCCACCATGACCTCCCCATCCTGGGTGGCCCCACAGGCATGGCTTAGTTTCACTGAGTTAGACAAGACCGTGGTCCTAGTGTGACCAGATTGGCTAGTTTTCTGTGATTATGGTTTCAGTGCATCTGCCCTGTGATGCCCTCTTGCAACGCCTACCGTCTTACTTGGGTTTCTCTTACCTTGGACATGGGGTGTCTCTTCATGGCTGCTCCAGCAAAGCGCAGCCGCTGCTCCTTACCTTGGACGAGGGATATCTCCTCACTGCCGCCCCTCCTGACCTTGAACGTATGGTATGTTCCATTTTAAATCATATGGTAGTTCCTCTTTAAATTTTTTAAAGATCCTCCATACTGTTTTCAAAAGTGTCTGCACCAATTTACATTTCTACCAACAGTGCTCATGCATCCCTTTTCTCCACACCTTCACCAGCATCTGTTCTCTCTTTTTGAGGATGACCATTCTAACAGGTATGAGGTGATACCTCATTGTGGTTTTAACTTGCATTTCGCTGATGATTAGTGCTATTGAGCACCTTTTCATGTACCTGTTGGCCATTTGTATGTTTTCTTTGGGAAAAAGCCTGTTCAGGTCCTTTGTCCATTTTTAACTTGGATAGTTTTTGTGCTGTTGAATCGTATGAGTTCTTTATATATTTTGGATATTAACCCCTAAAAGCAAAAATTTTTAAGGAGACAAGTAAACACTCCCTTGTGTGGTCCCCAAACCAGCTATTGGTAGACACCGGACCAGGACTCAGTCTTGGAGCTAGTTAAGTTTTTCATCTGAATTTCAAGTCTGCTATAAAATTAGCTAAGCTGTGCATTGTGTGGTTTCTTCGTACAGATCTTAAACCAACTGGAAGTGGTGAAAGAATTTCTAAGAAACAATGAGGATCTTAGAAATGGTCTGACAGAAGATATGCAGAAGCTAGACAGCCTCCGTCAACAGCATCTAAAACCAGATTCAAAGGAACCTGGGGTACAGACACCTGAAGGGAAGGCCTGAGGTGAGTTTAAGCATATGATATTTAAATAAGGACTGAATGGCCTCGTCTCTTTGATGTCTGTTCCCTTAGGTAAGGCCATAGCACACACGGTCTCATCTGAAGTTTCACTGTGTCCTTATTATTTGAAAGAAAGAACATGGAGCTTTGTGCTCTTTCTAATTGATGGGTCTCACATCTGAACTGATTCAAAATAAACTCCCTGCCAGCTTTGTTTAGTCAAGTATACCTGAAGTCATTCGGCTAGCCTGACATGAATCAACTTTATGACAATCAAAAAGCACTTCAGTCCTAAAATGATTGCAGTGATGCCTTGCTCTTAGCTGTGACGTTAATAATGGCAACTTGTTACTTTTCATAAGAAAAGCTCATTAACGTAATGGTATTCAGTGTTTTACTTTTTTCCCTCATGAAGAAAATTAAATGTTCTCTTCTATTTTAGGTCGACCTTCCACAAAGATCAGGCGTGTTCTGTGAAAGTTGCCCAGGCTTCCATCTCAGGCATCCTTTTCTGGGCAAAAGGAAAAACTCTCCCGAGTACTCCACTCAGACAAAAAGGGATTTGTGTTGTCTTTTCCTGGACTTTCCTTTGACTCTTTGGGAGTATTTTTTTTTTTTTTTTTTTTAAAATTCACAAGCTTGGTGGTGTTACCTGTACCAACCAAAAAATATTAGATACTCTTGTACCAAACTTGGTATCATCCAGGGTTTTTTTTTGTTGTGGTTTGTTTTTCAGGTTTTGTTTTTCGTTCTGTGTTGCTGTTTAAAAGGTGACATTCTTTTCTGGTCCTAAAACTCTAACTGCTTCAACAGTAACTAGGCTTATGTTCGGCCAGGCCTGTTGTGAAGGGCCACGCCGAGTTCTCTGCCCATTGGCACACACACCCTTGCTTCAAAGTCTCAATCATGAAGATGCCGATGGGTGGGCTGTGATGTATTGATGTTGAGATAGAAATCCTTCTTGCCAGCATTTCCAGTTAGTACAGAACTGTGAGTTCCCCTTTCTGGTAGCCTGAGACGGTAAGACAGAGAGCTGGGCTGAGAACACAGTAGCTTGACTGACAGCATAGGGGGAGGGCCCAGGCTGGTATCACAGCTCTTTCTGTTCAGTTATTCCAAGTGCTGAGTGCAGGGTGTGGTCCGTGTGTGTTTGATGAATATTCCTTAACTGAAGGGTCAGCTGATAGTGTAGAGGTATTCATAGATATAAATATTCATTACATTGTTAACCAAGCCTGATCCTTTGTTATGAGGTTTAAGAAGGAAGTTTGAACATTCTTATGGAAGTTCAAAAACATCATTTTCTTTCAGCGACTTCACAGATTCACTCTGTTCCTTTTACCCCAAAAGTCATCCACTTTCAGCTTTGTCCTGTTTGTTTCTTGAACTGCAAACCCCTGTCCTGTTGTGTGCAGTGGTCTGTGGGATCAGCTTTACCCTCACCTTCCTCCACGTCTGCTCATCTCCAAAGCCAGTGGGCTTCCCTTGTAGCTCGGCTGGTAAAGAATCTGCCTGCAATGCAGGAAACCCAGGTTTGATTTCTGGGTTGGGAAGATCCCCTGGAGAAGGGATAGGCTACCCGCTGTAATATTCTTGGGCTTCCCTAGTAGCTCAGATGGTAAAGAATCCACCTGCAGTGCAGGAGACCTGGGTTTGATCCCTGGGTTAGGAAGATCCCCTGGAGGAGGAAATGGCAACCCACTCCAGTATTCTTGCCTGGAGAATCTCCATGGAAAGAGGAGCCTGGTGGGCTATAGTCCATGGGGTTGCAAAGAGTTGGAGATGACTGAGCGACTAAGCACAAAAGCACAGCGGTGCTGAGCTAGGCCATGTTGCCCCTGGATCTTCAGGGAGAGACTTGCCACATTCCCCACTGCCTGGAGAAAGTGCTTCCTGTCCGAGCCCAAGTGAAGCCCTGCTCCTTTGCTTACTCAGCTGCCCATCAAGGATGTGATTTTTAGGGAATGGGGGTGGGGGATATATTTGGTGTATTTTTACATTAAAATGCATTGAATGTAATTGTGTAAAACCTGGATGAATGCACATATGCCTGTAACTTCCTGCTTTCATCTTTCATGCTACTATTTGGTCTTTAATCTTGCTTTTTCTTTCTCCCTTCATTTCATGGAATACCTTTAGAAGACTTCAGTAATACAGTTGCAATTTTCTTTCATCTTGCAACCCCCCCTCCAACCAAACTAAGAAACTTCATGAAATGTTTCATAGTTCCTAGATATAAAGTAACAAAACTTGGGATCAAATCAAATCTTGATTCACTAACCAATTTAAGATCTGGTTTCTCACCTTAGGAACTTTGGGTTATGAATACTTTCATTTCATTCCTCTTGTATCTATTTAGTTTTTCTTTATCTACCAAACAAACATTTATCAAGTGTCAGCCACATGCCAGGCACTGAAGTAGATGCAAAAGTGAAGATTTGTACAGTATGGACAATGGTATGTGAGCTCTCATCTTACTGGATTTATTGTCTGCTCTGATGAATTAAATGAATTCAGGGAATTCCCTGGTGGTCCAGTGGTTAGGACTCAGTACTTTCACTGCATGAGCCCCAGGTTCAATCCTGTGACCTACGAGGTGTAGCCGGCATTTAATATAAGAAGACACGCCCAGAGGGGGCTTTAAAGCAAACAGTGTGTGTGCAGGAACATCAACCTTCTGGATCTCTGTACGTGGGCACAGAACGTGCACAGAAGGGTGTTCACAGCAGTCTTGGCAGGTGGCCTTGGAGAGAGGACCGGTTAAATAATCACAGCACGTCCATGTTGCTGAGAATTGCACGACTGTTAAAAAAGGAGGAGGTAAGGCTGCCATGCTGTGATAGGAAATGATGTCTAAGACATACAGATAGAAAAGCAGAATGTATAACAATGCATAGCATGCTATAAAACTATGGCGCTTTCAGATAAGAGATCCGGAAAGCTGTGTGCTTTTCCCAAGCTTTTTTCCCAGGTCACCTCTGCGAGAAGAATTGGGGTTGAATTTGGCTTTTCTGTCCTTGGCACACTCCCATATGGAATTTGAATGACAACGTGCACTCCTGTATTTTGAAATTTTTTCATTAAAATTTTGTATTTCAAAATAATAGACATAAACTCAAGCTGCAAGACCTGTGTGTCACATTTGCTGGAATATATTATGGTCTACATTATTGTGGGTGTCACCTCCCCCTCCAGGGGCATTTGTGAGTTGTCAGGGTCAGGAGAAGCCCAGGAAGTGGTTTCCTTCCCACACAGCACTGTTTCATCTCCAGATGGCTTTTTTGGGTCCAGCAATGCTATGCGCACCTGGCCTCTCCCTGGTACATGGTATAAGGTTCATAGTTTTGAAAGAATTAGAGGAGCAAAATGGTTGTACCATTCAAGTTGCAAGAATAAGGCAGTTCTTTGGATTTTATCTTGGGCTTTGCCGGGAAAGTCAGAAGACCTCAAGACAAAGACGTTTATGTATTAAACTCGATACAAAACCACAATGCTGGGAAATAACCGAAATGTGTCAGTAACAAAAACTTCTGGAAAAAGAGCTCTGCCAATTTGGAAAATGTTATTGCTTCATAAAGCAATGGTAGAGACCTGTAGACAGTTTTAAGTCGAATTGTCAAGGACAGAAAGGATTATGTTTGAGAGTTTGGGGGGATTATGAA
The DNA here is from genome assembly GCA_006410635.1 of Cephalophus harveyi. NCBI lineage: Eukaryota > Metazoa > Chordata > Mammalia > Artiodactyla > Bovidae > Cephalophus > Cephalophus harveyi. Next base: position 70,686 of record SJYT01063927.1, read on the forward strand.
ATGATTATTACCCTAATGATTTGAAGAGTGCATTTTTATTAAAGTATTACTTACATGGCTGTAAACACTAATATCCTAGACAACAAAGGGTTGGAGCTCTGAACTGGGTGGGCATACTACAAATTAGATCCTGTAAGTGAAACCTTGCATTAGAATGGAGGCACTGCAGTCTTTGGGATTTTTTTCTGTAACTGTTTTGGCTTCTAAATTATAAATGTAGAGTAACAGGAAATTATCAGCAGGGATTACCCCCTTTCCCCTTACCCGGTTAATTAGAAACCTACCTGCTCTCGTGTGTCTTCAACAGACAGTGGCCCTTGACTGAAATGCAATACTCAAATTACAAAATATATTTTGTAAAACAAATCTAGAAATATATTAATTTCTACTCATGTAAGAGCGAAGGGGAAAAATCCTTTAAAGTTTCAATAAAAATCGATACCAAGGTTATGATTCATTTCAGAATTTTTAGAACTGCTTTTTATTATTGTATGTCTGAACTATCTGAAATATTAGAAGTTACCATGTCTTCCAGAGACTTCTTTCCTGCTTCTCAAAAACCATCCTCTATGATATATGCTTGTTTGTAATGATTGCACAATTATAAACTGAGCATTTTGTGACATCTCTTGGGGAAGGTGGGCAATGATCTTGCATGATTTATTACTTTCTACTGAGTTTCAGAAAGGTATGAAAATTTTTACTTCAGAACCATGTGGTAGCCAGCCTCCAAGATGGCCCCCGATGATCCCTGCCTCCTGCTATCCCTACCCTTCTGCTGTCTTCCCATAGTGCACTAAGGTTGATCCGTGTGACCAAGCAAACACAGCTGAAGTGATAGTATGTCACCTCCCAGGTTAAGCTATAAAAGACTGCAACTTCCATCTTGGATTTTCTGTCTCTTGGAACACCTTCTCTGGGGGAAGCCATGTTGTGAGCAGCCCTATGGCCCATGTGACAAGGAAGTGAAGCCTCCTGCAAACAACTGTGTGAATGAGCTTGGAAGTGAATCCTCCAGCCCCAGGCAAGTTTTCAGAGACTGCAGCCCCAGCCGACAGCTGAAAGACCAAGCCAGAAGCACTTAAGCCCCTCCCAGATTGCTGACCCTCCAAAACTGTGTGTGAGATATTTGTTGTTTTAAGCTAAGTGTGGGGGTGATCTGTTACACAGCATCATATAACTCATATGCTGTCATTTTCCAGAGTTTGTTTTTTACCCTGTATGCAAAATGTGAAACGCAGAGACTGCCTCCAAAGAGGACTGTTGTTTAGATGCCACAGAAGGTAAACTTGGAGCTATCTTGTCCAAAACCTGATGTCTTCAGAAGCTTTCAGAGTTGTTTTCAGTGTCTTTGCATTTGAAATCTTTGACAGAAGCAGGGTATAAGCACCTTTGAACACTTGCATTGATTGAGGTTCCCCAGTAGATCCCTTTGGAACCTCCTGCATTCTCCCAAGGGATTTGGGGGATTTGGGATCAAATCCTAGAGGGCAGCCTCAACCCCATCCTTATCTTTTTCCCTTCTCACGCTCCCAGGTTTAAGCAAATCCTTGAGCACTCATAGAATTCCTAGCATGGATGTGTGTGTGTGTGTGTGTGTATGTGTACATGTGCGCATGTGCATGCACTTAGTCATATCCAATTCTTTGTGACCCCATGGACTAGCATGGATGTGTGTGTGCTTAGTCATGTCTGATTCTTTGAGACCCTATGGACTACTGTAGCCCGCCAGGCTCCTCTGTCCATGGGATTTCCCAGGCAAGAATACTGGAGTCAGTTGCCATTTCCTCCTCCTCCAGGGGATCTTCCTGACCCAGGGATCAAACCTATGTCTTCTGCATCTCTTGCATTGGCAGGTGGATTCCTTACCACCAAGCCACTTAGGAAGTCCTCCTAGAGAGGGATACCCTGGGCTAATACTGTTGACCACTGACCCTCACCCCCAACCCTAGCTAGCATGCAACACTGGGTGATAAGTTTACCAGTTTTACAAACTGCCATTTCCCCCATTTTTAGGCATGAGGAAAAGAGGAAAAGATTATGATCTTGTTTTTATTTTCTATTTACCAAGAATTCCGGGTTGATAGTCACTGACCTCAGAGTTATCTTGTTTCCATGGAAGGTTCTATCATTGTTCTCAGTTATGAAGAGATTCTATGGTCTTTTGCTAAGTACACCTTAAAAGTCTAAGCTGGATATCACTGAATTCATTTAAACCCACTTGGAAATATTTACCTCAGTAGAAATAGCCCTTGAATTTATTGGTATAAAGAGATTGTGGCTATATCAAGTTTTTAAAGTTATATTCTACTAAGCACCCTTATTTAAACCAGAACACCCAAAACAGGTACCAAAAACACGTTCTCAAGAGAGCTTTTTTAAAAAAAATCAATACTCTGAAGTGTTTTTCATTCACTCTTAATCCCCTACATAAATTAACCCTTGAGTTGCAGGCCCGGCGGAGAGGAAGACTAGCCAATCTACCCTCACCTTCTAACAACCATTTTATTTCTCCACGAAATAAATGATACTCAACAGTGTCAGTTCTGTGCTATTTGCCATTTTTTATTAACCGAACTGCAGGCTTCAATCAAATTTGCACTGTTTCAGAGTCAAAACCAAACTTTTTCTTTAGGAAGATTAGTTCAGTGCACGGAAGCTGCAGAGATTCGATCAGGCCACTCAATGACAGTCCCAGGTCACTAGATAACAGCAGGTGATCTCCTGGCAGTTGCTGTCAGCCATAGGGTCTTCAGCTGCAGGGGTGGTAGCTGCAGTAGATTCCACAGAGCAGGTACAGGTGGCAGAAGGATCCACAGAGCCGGTAGAGGTGGCAGAAGGATCCACAGAGCCGGTAGAGGTGGCAGAAGGATCCACAGAGACAGCAGCACTGGTGGCTGCCGTGGTGCCACCGCCATAGTGGTAATTCAGGTAGCGGCCCGCCTGCATACTCTGTGCCACTATGTTGGCGCCATGACATGCCATCAGCAGCAAATTGCGAGGCTGTACACGGTAGGCGAAGCGCATGAAGGCCATCGAGTAGAAGATGAGCGCAGTCGTCATGCGGCCACTGATGATGTCCGGTGATGCCCTCATGTCCCTGAAGGCGGCCAGCGGGAGGCCCCAGTTGGCCACTGGACCCCAGAAGTGCGTGCTGGTCAGGTAATCTCGGAACTCCTTAGTCTTCACGGTCTCCATCGCCTTCCGGCACAGAGCCACCACCGCTGCCATGGTCGCTAAGACTTGGGAGCACCAACAAACGAACAGCTAACCGAAACTGACGTGGGGCGTAGAACCTGGAACCTCAGCCTATCCTGAAGCTGCATTAGCCCCAAGTCTCGCACCTACACGTGACAGCCGTAAAGCACACCAGACTGCACATGCCACTGTCCTGTGTTCCTTTGCGGGTAGAGGCGTGGGCGTTTCTGCCGTAAAGTGCACCAGAGGGCACGTGCCACTGTCATGTCCGTCTTTGGGAACGGGAAGTGTGGCCTCGCTTTCATGCGTTTGCATGACTGCCGTAAAGTGTGTAGAATGTGTATGCATGTTTGCGCGCACACTAGTGATTTAAGCAAAGATGGCGCGTACAACCTTATCTTTCCCTCCGTGGTGTGCTGCCGCCGCTTGAAACCTTTCAGTACTCCAGGTGCCACCGGGGGAGACGGTGGTCTCAGTTCAGTTCAGTCGCTCAGTCGTGTCCGACTCTTTGCGACCCCATGAATCGCAGCACGCCAGGCCTCCCTGTCCATCACCATCTCCCGGAGTTCACTCAGACTCAGGTCCATCAAGTCCGTGATGCCATCCAGCCATCTCATCCTCGGTCGTCCCCTTCTCCACCTGCCCCCAATCCCTCCCAGCATAAGGGTCTTTTCCAGTGAGTCAGCTCTTCTCATGAGGTGGCCAAAGTACTGGAGTTTCAGCTTTAGCATCATTACTTCCAAAGAAATCCCAGGGCTGATCTTCAGAATGGACTGGTTGGATCTCCTTGCAGTCCAAGGGACTCTCAAGAGTCTTCTCCAACACCACAGTTCAAAAGCATCAATTCTTCGGCACTCAGCCTTCTTCACAGTCCAACAGTCATCTGCATATCTGAGGTTATTGATATTTCTCCTGGCAATCTTGATTCCAGCTTGTGTTTCTTCCAGTCCAGCGTTTCTCATGATGTACTCTGCATAGAAGTTAAATAAGCAGGGTGACAATATACAGCCTTGACATACTCCTTTTCCTATTGGGAACCAGTCTGTTGTTCCATGTCCAGTTCTAACTGTTGCTTCCTGGCCTGCACACAAATTTCTCAAGAGGCCGGTTAGGTGGTCTGGTATTCCTGTCTCTTTACCACTTCTCAGGTACAAGGGAAACTCTGCTTGCTCTCTCTAGTCTGTGGACTGCATTGACTAGATGTTGATATAAAATTCTTCAACCAAGTACAGAATTTTCTCTGTACAATTTGCCTGAGTTACCTGCAGATATTTCACCTCTATATATTTCAGTGTCTGGCTCTTCACAAGGACATTCTCCAAACCACAATAATCCGCTCAGATGCTTAACATTTAGTACAGCATTATCATCTAATAAGCAGTGCATATTTAAATAGTTTTATGGCTGTTTTTTTCTTTCTTGTTGGGAAAAATTCAGGATCCCCTCAAGATTCACATGTAGTTATATTTTTTAGATTAACCTCCCTTAATCTAGAAGAGTTCCCCAGCTTTTTTTTTTCTTTTGTGATATAATATTTTTTGAAAAGTACAAGTCAGTGGTTTTTCAGAATGTCCTTAATTTGGATTAGTCAGTTTTATCTTAATTAAATTTAAATTGAATTTTTTTGGTAAGAATACTACACAGGTGTGGTTGTCTTTAATGCATTACAATGGGAGGCACCTGATATAATTTGTTTCCATCATTGGTGACTGAGTTTGATCATGTGGTTAAGGAATTGCTTGTCAGGTTTCTCCATTATAAAGGTACCTTTTCCTTTCCTCTCTGGAGCCTCTTTGAGAGTGGATGAATATTCTGTTCTCCCAAGTCTTTCACCTAACAGTTAATATCCATTGATCAAAATTCTTAATGACAAAACTGATGGTGGTCTTCCCAGTGTTTTCTACTTTTTCCAGCAAAAATGATGAGTTGAAAAGTAATTAAGTATACATTGAAATATTAATGGGCTTCCCTGGTGGCTCAGCTGGTAAAGAATCCTCCTGGAGAAAGGAACGGATACCCACTCCAGTATTCTGGCCTGAAGAATTCCATGGACTATACAGTAGGAAAAAGTCAGACACGACTGAGTGACTTTCATTTTATGGGCTTCCCTGATAGCTCAGTTGGTAAAGAATTCGCCTGCAATGCGGGAGACCTGGGTTCGATCCCTGGGTTGGGATGATCTCCTGAGAAGGGAAAGGCTACCCACTCCAGTATTCTGGCCTGAAGAATTCCATGGACTGTATAGTCCGTACTTATGTAGTGATTTATAGGGCAACCCAGGTGGCTCAGTGGTAAAGAATCTGCCTGCAATGCAGGAGACACTGGTTTGATCCTGGGTCGGAAAGATCCCTTGGAGGAGGTAGTGGCAACCCACTCCAGTATTCTTGCCTGGAGAATCCCCTGGACAGAGGAACCTGGCGGGCTACAGTCCATGAAGTCATAGAGTCAAACATGACTTAGCAGGTGAACATACATGCAATGATTTATAATGAGCCCACTATACTTTTAAAAATTAATACATTCATTATCTGTTCATTTACATCCCAGATGTTTTACAAATATAGTTTTAAAACACACAGTATAACTATTGTTCAAAAGGAAAGCAGCATTATTTTTATATAACCCTTTTAAAGTACTGGGCTTCCAAATACGGATGACTGATACACTGGTGTGAGTCAATTCATTATAAATTGGAATTAATAAATCAACAAACCATGAATGGAATGACATTTTAGGTCTACACTGCCAGATGCTCCAGTGTCCTAAAATAAATGTAAGTTGCCACACCTTGTCCATTAGAAGCTATTAGTACTTGGAGATCATCTCCCATAGATTGCTACTTGGTTTTGATTACCTATTACTGTGTAATAAATCACCCCAAAATATAGTGGCTTAGAACAATCTTTTATTGTGCTCAGATATTTTCAATTTGGGTGAGACTAAATAAAGCCAGTTTATCTGATCCACCTGAGGCAGCTCAGCTTGGGGCTGAAAGATCCACTTTCAAAATGGTTCACTAACAAGGCAGGCAAGTTGATACTGGTTGTTACTGGGAGCTCAGCTGGAACTATTAAAGCCACTTGTTTCTTCACAGCATGGTGCCTAAGAAGATGTGTTGTAGGCATAATCTCCCCTCAAGTGTGAGCAGAATGCATGAATATGATTAAATATCATTCCCATGATTATATGACAAAAGAGAATTTGAAGATAAGATTAAGGTCCCAATTCAGTTGACCTTAACATGGGGAGATTCTCTAAGTGGGCCTGACCTGATCACATGAGGTGTTTTGTTTTTGGCTTAAGACAACAGAAATTTATTTTCTCACAGTTCTGAAGGCTAAAAGTCCAAACTTCAGCCTCTTTCATCTTCCATGCCTAGGCTTGTGGCCATATTACTCCAGACTCTGCCTCTGGGGTAACATTGCCGCCTCCTCTTCTGAGTGTCTTCTCTCTCCTATGAGCCATTTGAATCTGGGTCTGTTAGTCAGAGGCAGAGAAAGCCAGAGATTGAAACTGTGAGTGGGACTTGACACGAGGGAGAGTCTCTCTGGCTGACTTGGAGCGTGGACTGGCCACCTGGCAGGGAATGTAGGCAGCCTCTAGGAGCTGAGTGCATCCTCAGCTGACTGCCAGTGAGGAGAGGCAGACCAGAGCCCTGTAGCCACAAGGAACTGAATTCCTCCGACAACATGCACGCCTTGTGAAACCCTGAGCAGAGAACCTAGCCATGCTCTGCCCAGAATCCCAACCTACAGACTGTGAGCTGGGGTAAATGGCTGGGGTTTTCTTATCATACTTGAGATTTTTTATTTTGTATTGGAGTGTAGCCGATTACCAATGTTGTAGTAGTTTCTGGTGAACAGCAAAGGAACTCAGTCATACATACACATATATCCATGCAGGTGGCGGTCGTGGTAAAGAACCGGCCTGCCAGTGTAGGAGACATAAGAGACGTGGGTTCCATCCCTGGATCGGGAAGATACTCTGGCGAAGGAAATGGCAACCCACTCCCCTACTCCGGTATTCTTGCCTGGATTATCCTCATGGACAGAGGAGCCTGGTGGGCTAGAGTCCATGGGGTTTCAGAGTTGGACATGACTGAGTGACTAAGCACATACGCATTCTCTCCCCAACCCCCCTCCCATCCAGGCAGGCACATGGCATTGAGTAAAGTTCCATGTGCTATGCAACCGGTTCTTGTTGGTTATCCATTTTAAGTATAGCAGTGTATACATAACTTTACCAACTCCCTAATTATCCCTTCCTCAAATGGGCAACTATAAGTTCTTTTTCCAAGTCTGTGAGTCTCTTTCTATTTTGTAAGTAAGTTCATTTATATCATTTCTTTTTAGATTCCACATATCAGGGATGTCATATGATATTTCTCTTTTTCTGTCTGACTTCACTCAGTATGACACTCTAGGTCCTTCCATGCTGCTGCAAATGACATTATTTCATTCTTTATAATGGCTGAGTAATATTCCATTTATATATGTACCACATCTTCTGTATCCATTCCTCTGTTGATGGACATTTAGGTTGCTTCCATGTCTTGGCTCTTGTAAACAGGGCTGCAATGAACATTGGGGTGCATGTATCCTTTCGGATCACGTTTTTTTTCCAGATATATGGCCAGGAGTGGGATTGCAGGGTCATATTATACCTCTGTTTTTAGTTCTTTTTTTTTGTTTTGTTTCTTTGTTGCATTCGATCTTAGTTGTGGCATGAGGGATCCTCGTTTGCAGCATGTGGGATCTTAGTTCCCTGACCAGGGATCGAACCCATGTCTTCTGCATTACAAGGTGGATTCTTAACCACTGGACCACCAGGGAAGTCCCTGTTTTTAGTTCTTAAGGAACCTCCATACTGTTCTCCATAGTGGCTATACCAATTTACATTCCCACCAACAATGTAGGAGAGTTTCCTTCTCTCCACACCCTCTGCAGCAGGTTTTTTGTTGTTTGTTTTGTTTTTACAAATTGTTGTTCATGAATTTTTTGATGATTAAATGGCTGTTATTTTAAGCCACTAAATATGTGATAATCTTTTGTGTAGCAGTAGAAAACTAATATAAGCTGTATTAATTGACTTTTATGATCTCTTCTTAGAAGTCCCATAACATAACTTTCTCCAGACAAAAGCCCACCCAGATTCAACGAGAGGGGACATAGACCCACCTCTCTAAGGCAGAAATGTCAAAGTCATACTTTCTAAGAAGAGCACGTGGAATGGGAACTATTGTTGGGGCCACCTTTGGAAAATACTGTCTACCATATTTTTTAACCTGAAATGACATAATTATAGAACATTGGATCTCATGGATTATCTGTAAAATAGGGGCAATAATGGTACCGACCTCAGCAGTATTGTGAGGTTTCAGTGTGTTAATCCATGGTCAGTACTTAATATGGACCTGGTATATAAGAAATGCTTAGTGAATTTTAGATAGCATTTTCAAAAGCAGAGACATTACTTTGCCGACTAAGGTCCGTCTAGTCAAGGCTATGGTTTTTCCTGTGGTCATGTATGGATGTGAGAGTTGGACTGTGAAGAAGGCTGAT